>JAGVVM010001394.1:0-31394 GCA_019149425.1 Psidium friedrichsthalianum | reverse complement strand
TCAAGTCAAACCGAGACCTATGGACACAGAGACCTCGCTGTTCATCATAAATATGCACGTAGGGCGCGCATGGTAACACTCCATGAAAGTGATTTCTGGCAGAGACTCAACTTCTGGTAAGGGACTCCGTTTGGTAAAATCACTCTGAGTGAAATCCGTTGTATGTTTCCACCTTCTGTTGGATTTTCTATTCTGGTTGGATGTTTTGTCCAATCTGAGAAGTAAAAAAAAATTCTTCTCAGCTTCAAAAATCACTTCTAGTCTTCGCAGCTGCCGCCGTCGCCGGTCGCGGGCTCGCCGCCGGCCGACCGCCGGTCGCCGCCGGTCGCCGCCGCCGCGCCGGTCGCCGCCGCGATCGCCGCCGGCCGTCCCCCGTGCCCGCCCGCAAAGAAAAGCGTTCCCATGCGCGCTTCAAATGCATTTCTCTATCAGAAAATCAACTTTCTGATAGAGAGTTGAAAATCAAGCTTCATGCTTCTGGCAGAAGTTTAAAAATCAACTTTCTCTATCCACAATTATTAGGATACAATCCTTTTGGTCTTACTGAAAAAATGGAAATTAGTCATCAATCTATGAATATTTAGATTTGACGCTAATTTTGATTTAGCCAACCTGGATTAGGAGTGTGATTTTTTTTTTTTTCGAGAAATAAATTGGATATATTCATGAATGATCTTGTTTTGTTTGCTTTCCTTATCTTATTGGAGTTTTTCAGACCTTTTTGTATATCTTCTTGACCGAATTTCCATATTTGATAAATTCCTAAAAATTTTAGTAGATATTATTTCTTCAAACCTTAATCTAATTAACTTGAGGAAGAATAGGATTTTTTTTTAAGGAATTCCTATCTCATAAATGGCATGGAATGAACACAAGAAATTAAATCATTGATTGATATCCCTTAACCGACGAAAATTCAAAGAAAACACAAAAAAATTCAGCTTCATTTTTGCATGTCATATTTTGGCTATACCATATCACATTGCTACCCATGCTTTTTTTATTTCATGATTGTATATTTCATATCCATGCCACATGTGTTGTGTATTTGCATATCAATTTGGCAGTATCTCCGTATGCTGGTAGTTCCAATATCGTCCTTGCCATGTCCGCGTCTCATGTTCTCATGACATTTTAATGTTGTAAATCCCCATGTTTGCATATCTTATGCTTGCATGTCATGTTATGCGCATGTTGTTACATTTGGCATTCTTCGCAAGCCCATTGTTTTTGGTATCATGTTCATGTGACAGATGCTAGTTTGTTCGGCTTATATTATCTTGCCCATGTCATTGTTTGCCATGTTATATTTTGCTATCCATGTAATAGCATGCTTATGCTTCTTCACCTTAGAGTAATTTAATTTGCATATTGAACTTGTCTATTTGCATTCATCTAGGCTAGGTATGTAATTTACATCTCTATAGTTTTTTTGCATGATAAGAAAGTTAATTTGCATAATTACCTGCCATGTTATGCATGTTTTAATTGGTTAAGTTTAAATTTTTTGCATATATGATCTATGTCATAATTTTTGCATGTTTTGCATAGTCCAATCATTTAGATGAATCTTTGTCATGACGTTATGCATTACTTTCATTAAAAAGAAATCCAAAAAATAATTGCTATCACCTAAACTATTAATTCAAATTCAATCGAGTTGCCAAACTTAGGATAATTTTATGAAGTTAAGGTACCGAAGGGCAATTATTTACACTAATTAATTAATGTAATCAAGTCCTTGAACTCATAATCTCTGGTTCTGTATAAATAAAGTATTATTCGGATACTTATTTACGTTCCTAAATCAATCTACTGAACTGTTAGGGGGCGGCTGCCGAATTAAAATCATTTGAATATTAAATAACTTGAACCAAAGCTTGTGATTTGGTAAGGCTTGGAAGAGTCCATATTAGGTTTCATCCAATTAACACCAATAATCCATTAACTTAGAAAACCAGTTTTTTTAGGGTCGCTGAAACCTCCCAACCCAATATTTTGACAGCACAAAAATTTTAAACAGCACACTTGTGACAGAACTTCGCCCAACTAATTTTGTGACCGTTGAAAATCTCAAATTAGTACACATGTAACAATTTTTAAACCATCTATTAGTTCTATTAAATTGAGTAATACCACAAAAAATCTCACTCCTATGTAGTACAGGACCCGTGACAAACAAAGAGTAACCCTAAATTGGGAATATTTTGTCAGCTGTCACATGTCATCTAAACTTAGCAATAAATGGTAAATTTTAATAAAAACTAACGAGGATCAATTTATCACTGTATACTATTTGGAAGTTTCTGTCCCTGCGTCAAGAAATTAGTTTGGGTAAATTTATCACATTTGTACTAGTTTGGAAATTTTTTGTGATATTAACCCTTAAAAAATTATGTGAATTTTCAATTTTTTGCTTTTTAATTTGGGTGAAGTAAACTGGATTGTTGGTCCATTTTACTAGTGATGAAGTGTTAAGTTTAGATTGTTGGTGTCCAATTTTACTAGTGATGGAAGTGTTTTTGAAAATTGTCGTGTTTTGGAATGAGAAATCGTTTCATAGAATGAAAATGTAGATTATTTCATTGCTGGTGTTTAGCGATTGAAAATTGGGGAAAAATTATTTAGCAAGTCTAAACCTATCGTATTTGTGTCAATTCAGACCAAACTTTTCAATATGTGCAAATTTTAACACTAAATCTTTGATAATTGTCGGTCGCGGGAGAGGGCGCGAAGGCCCTCGCCAGATCTAGGTAAGGGCCTTAGCGGTTGCCCACCAGCTAGCGCCGGCAAGGTGCCCTCCCCGACTAGGTGAGACCCCACAAAAAAAAAGTCAAAAATAAAAGGGAAAAGATTAAAAATAAAAAAAATTAGAAGTTTCAATAGAATTTTATAAAATTTATAATATTATCAACGTCATGTGCCTATCGTGCCACGTAAAATGATATGCAATCAACTTTTTTTTTCCAAAGCGATTCTGGACAAAATAATCGGAAGGATTGGAATTAACAATTTGGCAAAGGTATAATGACTAATTTGGCTACAATTAAAAATTTATGACTTAATTGACTCTTATGGTATAGGTTTAGAGGCCTTTTTTTTTTTTTTGATAATTTCTCCTCGAAAATTGATGCTTGCACAATGAAATTTTTTCGAAATTGTAAGAAAGAAATTTCATGGGCCCTCTAGAGTCTAACAACCTGGCTTCTTACCGTGGGACAGAGCCTTACCATAATGACCATTTCATACTTGTAAAGGTCCAAGCACATCTGAGGAAAAAAAAAAAGCACGTGCAAGACAGAAGCAGAGATGCAAAACGAAAAAAGAAAGGGCTGTGTACTAAACACATCAGAATTCGAACTCTTTAAACAACTACTCATGGTCCGATTTCCCCTCCTTTCTTTGAACGAATTTTTTAAACCAACACCTCCAACATCACGTTCAAATGCTCCATCGCTTGTTTCCGTTTCTCTTGCTTCTTTCTCTGGCGTCTTCCTTTTGCCGCTGGACGAAAGAAGTGCACGCCATCAATCTGATTTCAAATCTTTATGTAACGAAACGACGGTCGCTAGATCGTCGAGGGCGTTACCTGTAATTTTGGGCGAGTTTCCTTCTGTGTACCCTCTGAGGGATAGGACGCCGGTGCAAGGGGCTGCAAGAGAGACGTCACCATGATCTTGGAGCAAGGTTCCGGAATGGGCGTATTATCTCCTTCGCCGTACCGCATCCATGAATCAAACCTCGAGCGTTGAGAATCCGGCGTCAGGATCGGCGTCCTGGACCGTTGTCGACGAAGAAGCGCTTCGCGAGTGTCCTTCCACGCATGACACTTGTTGTCTGCAATTCCTTACGGCTTCCTGCTCGCTAAGACCCAGTGTTCTTTCATGAACAGATCCACTTGCATACGCTAACGTGCCCGCCTCTTTTGCTCAACTGCATGCCGAATGACATCGGCGTCACTGATATAGCATCGTTCCCGAACAAGTGGCGGGTTTATCTGGTCTGGGATTATTGAGGGTTGATAATGTTTTGTGGAGCAAAGACTGAAAATCTTGTGTCAGTGGGTTCGAATCCACTTCTAAGAACGGGCGAAGGGTCCAAGGCAGGTACCGGGAGCGAGGATTTGGAAATTCAAGTGACCTGGTGAGAGGCAAGGTCATCCATGAGCCGACCGATGATTTGAGAAGCCTTCAAGATTTTTGCAGTCGCCAAGCAACCATTCAAAAGCATGTTCTGTGACCACATCGCCCTTCCCACAAGCGACGTGATCGCTAACATTTCATATCCAGAGGTTAATAGCGCAAGGGGCATGTACTCCCTAGCGTTGGCGTGTAGTTGGTATAGAACCATTTGGCTTCGTCAAAGTACACTCTCGCTTGCTTCTTCATCTGAGAAATTACGTATAAAACTAGAACTCGTGTTCGATGAAGGCAAAGCGCATCAGTGATGCTCACGGCTTCTTTTGCATAGACGAGGCGATACGATCTTTCCTCTGTGGCCACTTCATTCCCTACTGCATCGTAGAGATTGAGAAGCACCTTGTATGCCACTTCATTCCTACTGCATCGTAGAGATTGAGAAGCCTTGTACCAAGCTTGCATATACTCTGGCAGTCCATCCATGGCATCGACTCCCACCTGAATTCGAGTCCCAGAGAAATGACACACTCGTCCCTTTACGAAATCAAATTCAAAGTTTGAGGAAGAAGAATGTGGATTACAGACTTTTGGATTGCTTCAGTGAAGATTATAAGCTCTTCCAACGTGCCATAGGCATCAGTAGATATCGTTGAGAATGGAAGGGCGACCACTTTTGGTTAGTATCCTCTCTGGCCACGGCAAACTCCGGCTCAAAGTACCTCCCAAGATCCAGAAGAACAGCTCTACAATCCTGTCTCTGGCGAATGGGAACTTCCTCGCGACGTTATGTCCTTCCACCCCACCTACGATTGAACAAATAGGAGCGAAACTGAAAGTAATTTGGGTTGACGACTTCACATAGTTTAAACTCCTATTTCTTCTCTTGTAAAAGTCTTTCAGTTGACAATCAAACTAAAAGAAAAATCGATGTTTAGTGCTGTTAAACTTAATCTAGAAGCTAATTTTAGACTATGCTGTCACATGAAGTTGATTAACCTTGTGATCTTGCCGAGTTCCTTCTGGTGTTGCTCTTGCAGCAAGTTGAAATCTAGTTCAGCCAAGGCGAGCAAGACTTCGTTGTGTGAAGGCTCTTCTCGTAGAGTGGAATATAATACCTTGCCTCGAGCCTCGGCAACCCCATGCGAAGCGGCTGCTTTAGGGCACGCTTCACTTGTTTCTCGAGACTAGTGCTTACTTTCCTTTTGTCGATCGATTCAAGGTGAGTCACAGCGAAATGAAGCGCTTCTTCCAAGATAGCATCGCCTTGGCACCTTAAATGGCAAGCTTCATATAGGCTCAGTAGTCCGCGCCCATCGACGGCGAGCGATTCCCTAAAACTTCCCTTCGCCGTCCTTGAATTTGTCAAAAACCTCTGCGCGACCAGAACCAATATGGGAGAAAAGATGTAGTCTGTTAGAAATTAAGAAGACGATAGGCCTAGTCTTGGTTAACTTAATTTAAAACATACCCGATGAAACATTGTAACCTTGTTGTCGCAGCAATCGAAAGATAAGAGCGATCATGTGAAGGTCTTCACCCTTGAAAACTCCATGCACAAGTCGAGAGTAACTTTTATGGATTTGTTCTAATTGCTCGTCTATTTCATGTTCGAAATGGTAGGAAATTCCTAAGCGTTGGATTTGGTCGATCAATTGAAGCATTTGCGAGGGCTCATCTGCGCACATCAGTCACCATCTTCCTCACCTCTCCTTTCAATTCCTCAATCTGTTGCTCCACCCTTCCAACGTATTTGAACTCCTGCGTATATGTTAGCCGCTACTTCCGATCAAAGCAAGCACGATACACATATATTATGCGCTTCATTCAGATGACAATATGAGAAATTACTAACCACAGAGCTTGTGGGAGAAGCATATACGAGGAAGTAATTGCCCCATATGCTCGGATGATAATCTGCCCACCGGCGTTCAACCACGCCGCTTGTTCCTTTGTTCGGATAAGAAGATGGAATTCCCGAAACTGGAACCGACATACCTCCCTTTCTCTGTATGTTCCGCCTGTGGATATGTGACCAATACACAAAGTGAAGACCAAGGAGGGGGTTTTGCATTGCGGAACATCACTACTTGGTGGTATTTATAGACAATTGTGTTCATTACCACCTTGTTACTTAGACTAGTTTTGAGACAAAACCAACCACATTTGAATGAATACTACACGAGTGAGATTTTTTCATACGAATAGAGGACACTCTTTATAATATGATTGACTCTATCCATCAAATCCTTGATATGATTTTTATATTGAAATTGTTTGTAAAAGCTTATTGCTTAGGAATCGACAAATTCTGTTTTTCTTCCAAACTAGACCAAGGGTCCTTTAGGAAACTTGAATCTGTCCATGTATGCCGTGCGATGATTATCTCTTTGTAGCAAGATGAGTCTAATCATGAAGTGTACGAAGTATATTGTCTTTGACTTAACGAGTCACATTTGAGTTGCCTAGTCGGTGTGGTTGTTTTGCACGAATTTGAATTGAGGATGGAATACGTTTCGATATATTCAAGAAGATGTCTCACCGGGAATTGAATCGATAGTGAATTACAAAAATCCTAAAATTGAGGCATTAAACATGACCACTCAACAGTTACCTATATTCTAATAAAACTTATCTAAAAGATGTTGCATAGCCGAAAATATCAATATTAGTCAGTTAAATATGGATGTCGATGACATCATTCCCAGTGAAGATTTTGGTCGATAAGTCCATCCATTTCTTCCTTAGCAAGTTGTCGGCTGTGTTCTTCATTTATGAGTTCTGTTGTTCACTTGACTCTACTGTTATTTACAACGCCTATCCATTGTTGGTTATTCCCAAAAATTGGTTGGGGTCAACAATGGAGGAGCTCAATTGGCTTTGCCACAATCTTGGATTCACCTATCGAGTCATGAGAAAATGTTGGGTGGGTTAGGACCAACATGTGTCCATGCGCCTCAGCCCACGTGTCCTCTCCTAGAGGAGAGAGATAGAGACAAGAAATAGAGAGAGAGAGAGAGAGAGAGAGAGAGAGAGAGAGAGAGAGAGAGAGAGAGAGAGAGAGAGAGAGAGAGAGAGAGAGAGAGAATGGGAGAGGAGAGAAGGGGAAGGGACGAGAGAACACGTGTCCTCTCTTGATTGATCAGGATGCATTGATCCCGGCCCACCTAATATTTTTCCATCGAGTAACGTCATTTCTACGAACACTATTCTTGTTGGATCCGAATATCGAGTCACTATCTTGGGATTAGGAACTTCTTCTTCTTCTTTTCCTTACAACTTAGAAGAAAGAGTTCACCTGTGCCATCTATAATCATAAAAAGGGAAAAGTTTCCAAGAAAAGTCTTAACCCTATTGTATTAGTATTAATTCAACTATAAATCTTTCAATTGTGGTAATTTGGCCCGAGCTTTTTGAAAGCCAATTGAGTTTATTCGGCTAATTTTGGCTGAAAATGGCTAATATGGACGCTGATTGTCTTACGTGACATGATCGATACTAACGTGGATATTTTTTAATATAATTTTTGGATACTTTAGTTTTTGTTTTAATTTCGTTTTTTTTAATCGTGTTGTGGCAAGGGTGTTGCAACCCTCACTAACACGGGCTCACGGGCTCTCATTGTGTTGGCGAGAGCCGCGAGCTTGCCTAAATTTGGCGACAGCCGTGATGCCCTCTCCTGGGGTTGGGCGAAATCGTGAAACCTAGATTCAGCAAGGGTGCGCAACCCTCGCCTAGTCTCGACATAGGCGTTGTGGCCTTCGTCCAAAGTTAATAAAGGCTGCAACTCCCGCCCAGTGCTAGTGAGGCTCATCGGTCCTCACCTGTGTCAGCAGGGGTCCATCGGCAACCCTCGTAGGCCCTCAATAAAAGAATATATTGAAAAGAAAAATAAAAAAAATCATAAGTTATATAATTAATAAAAATTATTAAAAAATTCCATCAGTGTCAGTTGTGTCACGTAGGACGATTGGCGTTCAAGTCCATGATTTTTAGATGGACTTAATCAGCATAAATACAAAGGTTTAAGACTAAATTGGCATAATTAAAAGGTTTGTGATTGAATTAGTACCAATGCAATAGATTTAGGACTTTTTTGATATTTTTCCTCATTGAAAAAGTAAGAGATAGGACAATGAACGTTATTTTCATTTTGCAAGTCATCATGCAAACATTTGTGATCGAGGATGGCTCGAGTAAGGAGGTCTACTTTTGAAAACGTGATAAAGATTTGACAGTCCCATCATTTTTGCTAGAAGTGTCAAACGATGGATCAGGCTGGGTTTGGATTGAGTCGAATATGATTAGACCCATATCGATACATCTAACCTGTTTTGACCATTTCCATGTAGTACAAATCTAACAACCATACACAACCCAACCCATACCGAGCCCGTATTACTTAAACACTCATATATTTAACCAAAAATTATACTGCTAAAACACTTTATGCAATACAAATGTAGTGATTTTTTTTTTATAATTTTATAACAAAATTATTTTTTACTTTACCTTTTTAACGTTGATCTTGGGTTTTAGCGGAGATAGTAGTTAATAGATACAAATCTTACAGATAATGATGAAGCGGATAGAAAGTGAAGAAAAAAAAAAGGAGTCTTTGCTTTCGATGACTCTTTTCCCAATTAGTTTGGCGGCAGTAGCGGATGGCTGCAGACGGCGGTCAATAGAATTTGACAGCAGGCTACCCCCGGTGACATTCTACTTCTTTCAACATTTTTTATTTTTTTTTTCTTTCTTTTACTGTAAAAAATACAAATCCAAACAAAAAAATAAAAAATTTTAAAAAATATATAAACTAATAAAGACTTATAAGAGCGAATTGTAAATGGGTTTTGTCTAGCTAAATGGGTTGTATATGGGTTCAAATATAACACATTTACAACCCACATATAACTAGGCTTAAAGTTCAAACCCATTTACAACTCATTCATTTGATTTTTTATGGTCAAATATTTATTAGAATTGACTTACCCATATTTGACCCATTTTATTGAATATGGGTTAAAATATGGTTCTCAACCCATAGTGATATGTGGAACTAATAATAAAGCTTGTCCTTAAACAAGGGATGGGCCCTAATTTTAGGAGCACCTTTTCCATGACGGGTTTGTCCATGAATGTCAGCAAAACACATGGTGAGGTCAAATTGATCCGTCCCACATGTTTTAAGAAGTAGACCTCCTAAGTCGATCCGCCCACAGATCGATCGCTAGCGTTTGCATGATGACAGCCAAATTGCAAGAGAAGAAGAAGGAGAAGAATAAGTTATTCCTAATCCCGAAACCCTTTGGACACCACAAGACTAGTGTCTTTGGAACGACGAATGAATCCAAGTTCGTGGCAGAGCCAATCGAGCACCACCGCCAGCCGAGTAGGCCACTCAAAATTATGAGTCGAAAATGGCATATGTCTACTTTTATGTTTGACACAGCCGTCACGAAAGGAATCCATATTGATATGTGGAACTGAACAATAAAGCTTGTCCTTAAACAAGGGATGGGCCCTAATTTTAGGAAACCTTTTCCATGAGGGGTTGGTCCATGAATGTCAACAAAACACATGGTGGGGTCAATTGATCCGTCCACATGTTTTAAGTAATAGACCTGCTAAAGTCGATCCGCCCACAGATCGATCGCTAGCGTTTGCATGATGACAGCCAATTGCAAGAGGAATAAGAAGGAGAAGAATAAGTTATTCCTAGTCCCAAACCCTTCGGACACCACAAGACTAGTGTCTTTGGAACGCGAATGAATCCAAGTCCGTGGCAGAGCCAATCGAGCTCCACCGCCAGCTGAGTAGGCCACTCAAAATTATGAGTCGAAAATGATATATCGTCGCACTTTTTATGTTTGAACACAACCTGTCACGAAAGGACAATCATTGCACGATGTGTATAAAAGTTACAAATTTCCTGAAAAAAAAAAGGGAAGAAGAAAACTACCCTTGGTCTAGTTATGGAAGGATGCAAAATTTATGACTTCATAAGTAATTAGTTTTTTTTTTCACGAAAGAAAATAGCTATATTTAAATATACGAGAATCTTTTCCCATATCGATGATGGAATGGATACGATCAACTATATTATGAGAAGCATATCTTATTTCCACATGAAATAATCTCACTTTTGTATTATTCGTTGAAATGCGATTTGTGTACTGGTCTAATATCCAAGAATGAAGCATAAAAAGAAAAGGAAAATATGTCGGTCCAGGTTTCAGAAAGTCCATCATCTTCTCCGAATAAGGGAAGGAAGCCACGTGGTTGAACGCCGCCAACGGATTTTCATCCGAGCGTCTGGGGCGATTACTATTGAAGTAACAGGACAAATAACAAAATATCAGCGTGGTTGTAATACAAAAGCTTCTATAAATCATGATGAAGATAACTTATCGAGCAGATTATCATTTACAGATATAATTTTTCCTCAATTTTGTTTTACTCATTTTCTATGTGAATAAAATTGTTATATTTATATGAGTTAATACCACGATAAACTCCAAACTAGTGCATCTGTCATAAATTTACCCCCGTATTATTTTTTTTACTAGAATAAACCCTAAACTAGTACATTTACGATAAATTTACCCAACTATTTTTCTAGCCACCAAAAATCTCAAACTAGTACACCTGTTATAAATTTACCCAAAATTAATTTTTTTGACCACCAAAAATCTCAAACGGTATACTTATGACAAATTTTTCCTCGATTAGTTTTAGTTACATTGGATTAATGCCATAAAAAATCTCAAACTGACAAACATGTGACAAAAAAAGCGTAAACCCTCAAATTAGTACACTCGTCAATCGACATGTGCCATCTAACTAAGCAATTTGACAGTAAAATTTAACGAAAACTAGCTAGCCACCAAAAAATCTCAAACTAGTATACCTGTTATAAATTTACCCAAAACTAATTTTTTTGACCACCAAAAATCTCAAACTGGTATACTTATGACAAATTTTCCTCGATCAGTTTTAGTTACATTGGATTAATACCATAAAAATTTCAAAGTGATAAACATGTGACAAAAAAAGCGTAAGACCCTCAAATTAGTACACTCGTCAATCGACATGTGCCATCTAGCCTGTCACGAAAGGACAATCATTGCACGATGTGTATAAAAGTTACAAATTTCCTAAAAAAAAATGGGGGAAGAAGAAAACTACCCTTGGTCTAGTTATGGAAGAGACGCAAAACTTATGACTTCATAAGTAATTAGTTTTTATTTTTTCACGAAAGAAAATAGCTATATTTAAATATATGAGGAAGTTGTTCCTAATCCCAACACCCGGAAAAATATTGGGTTGTTCGGGCCCAATGCACCCCGACCAATAAAGAGAGGACACATGTCCTTAGCACCTTTGCCCCTCGTGATTCGCAGCTCATCTCCTCTGCCTCTCTCTCTTCTCTCTCCAATCAGGAGATGACAGGTGGGCCGAGGTGCATTGGTCCCAGCCCACCCAATATTTTCTCCCAACACCCTTCGAACGCCATAAGAATAGCGTTTGTCAGAACCACAAATGAATCCAAGTTTGTGGCAGAGCCAATCGAGCTCCACCACTAGCCAAATAGACCACTCAAAATTGTAAGTCGAAAACGACATATGTCGCACGTTTTATATTTGCACACAACCTGTCATGAAAGGACAATCATTACACAGTGTGTCTAACAATTACAAATTTCAAGCCAAAAAGAAAAAAGAAAACTACCCTCGGTCTAGTTATGGAAGAGACGCAAAATTTATGACTTCATAAGCAATTAGTTTTTTTTTTCACGAAAGAAAATAGCTATATTTATATGGGTTAATATCACGAAAAACTCTAAATTAGTATATCTGTGATAAATTTACCCCAAACTATTTTTTACTACAATAAATCATAAACTGGTATACTTGTGATAAATTTATCTCAAACTATTTTTCTGACCACCAAAAATCTCAAACTAGTACATCTGTGATAAATTTATCTTAAACTAATTTTTGACCATCAAAAATTTCAAAGTGGTATATTTGTGACAAATTTACCCTCCGTTAATTTCCGTTACATTTGATTAATACCATGAAAGTGTCAAACTAATAAATATGTGATAAAAAAAATGTAAAGCCCCTAAATTGGTACACCCATCAATTGACATGTGTCATCTAACTAAGCAATTTGATAATAAAATTTAACGAAAATTAGTAGATGGTAAATTTATTACAATTATACTAGTTTGGGGGTTTTGGTGGTAAAAAAAATAATTTGGGGTAATTTGTTATTAGTGTACCGGTTTGAAATTTTAGTGGTAAAAAAATAGTTTGGGATAAATTTGTCACAAAGCATACTAGTTTGGGATTTTCAGTGTTATTAACCCTACTTATATCCTTTACCAAAAAAAAACCCTACTTCCGCTATGATTATAGGTGATGATATACCTATTTGATATCTCTATATTATATTTTATAAAATATCGATGTAATTGGTGAGCTTCATTCATTCAATAATCCGTTTAAGATATTAAAGCCACGACGGGGCACACTGATCTTTTCTTGTTTTTTAAAAAAAAGAGTCAATATAACCATGTTGTCTCCTTCTTCAAACCCAAAATTCTCATTTCCTTCAAATATCAATGTGGCAAACTTTGTTACATTGAAGTCGATAAAAACAACTTCTTTGTTTTGGGAGACACAAGTAGCGCCTCTTATCGAAGTCGGGACTACTTGGTTTCCTTAGTGAAGAGATAGTTGCACCACCACAGACTTGGACATTTGAAAATAGGGCCGAAGTGAATGATCCAGATTGTAAAATCTTGGCCCAAAGAAAATTAGAAGAGAAAATTTCGAACAAGGGCTTGGAATAATACCGTATTCTTAAAAAAGGTATGGAATGGACTTTATTTCAAATAATGGCATGGATTAATCAATTTAGTCTCAAATAAAGGCTAAGCGAGCATGTGCATCTCACATTTCAATTGTCAAACCATAATCAAGGGTGTTTTTCATCCAAAACTATTTTCTGTTTCTTTCTTCTTTCTCTCTTCATCTTCTTCTCCCGAAAACTCTCTGATTCATCTTCTTCGCAAGGAAAAAAAAAAAAAGAATGTCGTTGAGGGAAGTCTCTAGCTCAGCTCAAGAGCCTAAGCTCTCAGGATCGAGTTCTCGACCTGTAGGCCCAGCAAGTGGCGGGTGGTGATGCTCATGATGATCTAGTTATCCTTCCCCAGTCAGACTCACTTTCGGCCATGAGCTCGTCTGAGTGCCTTTGATGCCTCATCTGCGACCATCTAGGGCGCGCATGACAACCATTCTGTTCCAGAAATTTTCTGGAACAGAAATAGATTTCTATTTCTGCCAGAAATAAAAAATTTTTGTTTCTGGTTTTTGGCCAAATCTATTTCTGGAACAGATTTTTGTTCCAGAAATAGAAAAACAGATTTGCATTGCCAAACGAGTTTCTGTTCCAAACCTATTTCTGGAATAGGTTTGGAATAGAAACAGAGAATAGAAACGTTGTCATGCGCGCCCCTAGCGGACTCCCGGTTCAACTCCATCCTCTCCTTTGGATATGTAACAACTCCCAAATGGCAAAAGGAAGTCCCATTAGGACACTCAATAAGGCCGAGGACGAGGAAGGCATCACAAGGATCTGCAATCCAATGCATTGCCTCATTCACGCAATAGAAAAAAAATCGAACTAACTGGGGGAAGCGATTAACATAAACTTTATGCGGAAATTCATCATGAAAAAGATCGTTGATCTTCATAATTTTCATGTACAATAAGAAGACTTACATTTATACATAGCAAAGCCTTTAATCGCAATCGTTGTTGTAGAAAATCGGGAGACGATAAAGACCAATTTCGCTTCCTTAACCCTCTATTATCATTGTTGATGTTTTTTGAAAGAGAGAGAACAACTTAACGCTACCTTAAAACAATGTCTATTCATTTGTACATAGGATGGAGTAGGACCACACTTCCTTTTAAATATAGGCTATCAATAGACGTCTCTTCAACAGGTGTCGCGACCTTAAAATTTTCGATCGGTGGAAAATTCCCAGGTTAACGGATTATCAGGTTAATTAAAAGATTTATGACTGGATTGACTGTTATATATAGGTTTAGGCCTTTGTTTTTTTTTATAATTTCTCCTAAAAAATTGATGATTGCACAATGAAAATTTTGGAAATTGTTAAGAAAGAAATTTCATGGGCCAACTCTAAAGTCTAAACAAGCCTGGCTTCTTACCGTGGACAGAGCTTACCATAATGACAATCAACATACTCGTAAAAGGTCCAAGACACACAACTAAAAAGAAAAAGGGTGCAAGACAGAAGCGAGAGATGCAAACTCAAAAAAAGAAAAGAAAGGTGTGTGTACTAGAACACATCAGAATTCCAACTCTTTAAACGACAACTCGTGGTCGATTTTCGCTCTTTCTTGAAGAAATTGTTAAACCAACACTTCCAACATCTCGTTCAAATGCTCCATCGCTTGTTTCCGTTTCTCTTGCTTCTTTCTCACGGCGTCTTCCTTTTGCCGCTGGACGAAAGAAGTGCACGCCGTCAATCTGATTTCAAATCCTTATGTGACGAAAAGCGACGTCGCATGATCGTCGAGAGGCGTTACCTGTAATCTTGGGGAGTTCCTTCTTGTGTTCCTCTTGAGGGATGGGACGCCGGCAAGGGGCTGACAAGAGAGACGTCACATGATCTTGAGCAATGTTCCGGAATGGGTGTAATTTCTCCTAGTACAGCACATGTATCGCCCGCGAGAGGTTGAGAATCCGCGTCAGGATCGGTGCCTGGACCGCGGTAGGACGAAGAAGCGCTTCGTTAATGTCCTTCCATGCATCCCACTTGTTTCTGCAGTTCCTTACGGGCTTCCTGCCCCAGACCCGAATGTTCTTTCATGAACAGCTCCACTGCAGAGCTACATGCCCTCCTCTTTTGCTCAAACTGCATGTCGAATGACATCGCGTCACTAGATATAGATATCGTTCCCGACCAAGTTGCAGGTTGATTGGCCGGATTATTGGAGCTGATAGTGATTTTTAATGGACCTGGTGAGAGGCAATTCATCCATGAGCCGACAATGATTTGAGAAGCTTCAAGATCTGCAGTCGCCAAGCAACCATTCAAAAGCATGTTCTGTGACCACATCGCCCTTCCCAATCAAGCGATGTGATCGCTAAAATTTCATAGCCATGGTTAACACGCAAGGGAATGTACTCGTCCAGCGTTGGTGTGTATCGGATGGAACCCTTTGGCTTCGTCAAAGTACACTCCGCTTGCTTCTTCATCTGAAAATTTGTATTCAAAAAAGAATGTAAGGCTTCAATAGGAAAATAATAATGAATGCAAAACGCATCAAGAGGCTCAAATCTTCTTTTGCAAAACGAGGCGATTGATCTTTCCTTTATTCCACTTCATTCAAAACTGCATCGTAAAGATCTAAAAAACCTTGTACCAAGCTTGATCCCTGGTAGAAATCCATGGCATCGAATCCCACCTGAATTCGATTCAAGAAAAGACACTCGACCCTTTACAAAATAGATCAAAAGAAGTTTGGGAAGAAAATGTGGATTACAGACTTTTGGATTGCTTCGGTGAGGTTATGAGTTCTTCAACGTGCCATAGACATCCGTGGACATTGTCGAGAAGGAAACAAGGGTCGTGTCAATTTTGTAGTATCTTGTCTGGGAAGGAAAATGCCGGCTCGAAAAGTGCCAGTCCCAAGTGGCTGAAGAACCGCAGAATCCTGTCTCAAGACTTGGGAAACTTCCTCGCGACGTCAATGTTTCCACCACCTACGATTCACAAATAGGAGCAAACTGAAAGTATTGGGTTTATGTTCAGATAGTTTACTCCTTTTTCTTCTCTTGTAAAAGTCTTTCAGGATATCAAACTAAAAAAAATCCGTTTAGTTGTTGTTAAAACGAATCTAGAACTATTTTGACTATGCTGTCACATGAAGTTGATTAACCTTGTGATCTTGCAGTTCCTTCTGGTGTTGCTCTTGCACAATTGAAGTCTAGTTCAGCCAAGGCGAGCAAGATTTCGTTGTTAGGCTCTTCGCGGTATTGGAATTTAATACCTTGTCGAGCCTCGGCAACCCCTGCGAAGGCTCTTTAGGGCACGCTTCACTTTTTCTCGAGAAGTGCTTACTTTCCTTTTTCGTTCGATTCAAGGTGAGTCACAGCAAAATGAAGCGCTTCTTCCAAGATAGCATCGCCTTGGCACCTTAAATGGCAAGCCAAATGCTCATAGTCCGGCTCATCGACGGGACTCCTAAACTTCCCTTGTCCTTGAATTTTCAAAAAGCTCTGCGTGACCAAAACCAACATGGGCTAAAAAGATGCTTTAGAAATTAAGAAGCACAATAGTAGTCTTGGTTAACTTAATTTAAAACATACGATGCAACATTGCCTTAGTCGTAGAATAAAAGATAAGAGCGATCATGTGAAGTCTTCGCCTTGAAAACGATGCACACGAGAGTAACTTTATGATTTGTTCTAATTGCTCGTCTTCATGTTAATGGTAGGATTCAAGTTGGATTTGGTCATCAATTCACATTTGGACATAGTGACGTAGCTAGCAACGACACCTAGAGGGGGGGTGAATAGGTGCTTCTGAAAATTTGAGTTATAAGCGCAAGCAAGCACAGAAGCCAAGTATTGAAACTAAACAGATCAAGTATGCACAAATAAAGGAGTTCAGAAGGAGAAATGTGCACACAGATTTATAGTGGTTCGGCTATAGTAAGCCTACGTCCACTCTCCCACGATGACAGCCGATTGGCTGGATTTCACTATGATGATCACAAGATTACAATGAACTTCTCTCTCAACAGTATTTCACGAGAAGTTTAAAAATTATCTCAACAGTTTTTGCTCGTCTCTTTCTTTTTCATTCATCTCCTTCTAAACGAATACCAGCACTCTCCTTTTATACCCCTTTCACCTCGAACTAGCCGTTGTCAAGGTGCTCCATGGGATCACTCGTCAATCTTCAATCAACCTTGATTGATGCGAGATAAACTTGGAAAGATGCTAGATAGCCGTTGAAGAAAGATTCTGGTAACTTCAGATTCAGTCGCCCATACAACTAAATCTTCAGTTTCCATTTCGTGAGATGTTGAATCTTCTGAGGAAGGAAAGAAAGATAATATCCAATCAAGGATTCCGTCCTAATAAAGATGGACAATCATCCTGTAGATCGAATCCTTTCCTTCCCGTAATTTCCGAAATCAATCGGACTTTCGTCAATCGTGGGTCTTCTTAGTCCAGTTGCAGAATCTGAATCTGTTCAGAAACAGCTTTCAAACCATTTGAAGTCTCTGAATCTGATTCAGCTTTTCTCTGTGAATCTGAGCTCTTACGGATCCTACTGTCGACGTCTCACATGAGTCTTCTTGAGGTCTTCCAAGGCAATGCTGTCCTCCATCTGAATCCATTTGAGGCAGTCAAACACTTCATCTGAATTACTCAGACGCAGACTCCTCCTTCTGATTCCCTTAGAGGCACAAGCATAGTTCCTCCTTCTGACCATTTAGAAGCACTATGGTGACGACTCTTCCTTGAGTCTGAACGCCAGTTGTGGGATATTCAAGGCTCTTTTCACATCGTGATTTCTGCAAGGAAAATATTCTTCCATTAACTAGACTTCTTAAAACTAGTTTTGTCAGAATCAAAATTCTTGGCGGGATAGTTTCCTCAACAATCTCCCCCTTTTTGATGATGACAAAACTCCTTCGGTTTTAAGCAATGATAAAGTAAAATAATTTAAGCACGAAAGATTCTTTGTAATGAAATGATTAAATTATAAGAATCTTTTAATAATAAAGGTGGATAAAAAAACTTTCGAGAAGTGCAACAGGGTGAGCGATATTATGCTTCTGAAAAAGATATCACCGTAACATGCTGCGGTTGCACATTGTTATAAGTTTAGCCACCTACAAACAGTTCATGCCTTCTCCCCGGATTGTTATATGTTTAGCCACCTGTAAACAATTCATGCCTTCTCCCCCTTTTTGTCATCAACAAAAAGAGATACAGATAATAAATGATGAATATAATAAAATTAAGAGTCATGAACAATGTTTAAAGAAAAGAATTTAAGAAAGAGTTGGCTCGTCATCATCCCCTTTGGCTTCATCTTGAGGTCTGCTTTTCTTGGATCTGACAATGGTGAAACTGTCCAGATCGTCTATTTTGGCACAAAGCAAACTACAAGTCTTCTTGACCAAATCTTCCAACGCAGCTAGTTTAGCCTCGACCTTTGCCTCGAATGCCTGCATCTGTTCTCTGTTCTCCTGTCTGAATCGAGCTTCATCTCTAACCTCAGTTCGCAGATTCTGAACATCTTGCTGAATTTGAAGTAAAAGATTGTCAGATTCTGGATGAGTAATGACAGGTTCTGAAGCATTGTCTGCATTATATGGTTGAGCTTCAGATGGCTGTGGCTGTTCGTCAGCTATTGGTTCTGAAGGCTGTTCCTCAGCTGTTTGATCGGAAGACGGTTTCTCAACTGGTGGTTCTGAAGCCTGTTCTTCAACTAGCTGTTCTTCAGTTGTTTCTTTTGAAGGCTGTTCTTCAGCTAAAGGTTCAGAAGACTGGTTTTCAGCTGGTTGGTTGAGATGATGACGTCGCCTTAATTTTTTCTGGCTCTAAGTCTCTGAAGAGCCTGGAGAAAACACTCCTGACAGGAACCTCTTCCTGAAGAATAATTGGTAAGTCCTCTTCTGGTCGTGCATCGAGAAGACTTAGAACTCTTGCAGCTTCCATCTGTCGTGCAAAGAGTGCTTCTTCATCTTCTTCAGGCACTCCTTCAGTTGTTTCCAGAACCTCCCCCTGAGGTTGTGCAAGAGTTGTAGCTTCTGAACGAGGTTCCTCCTGTTCAACCTCCATCTGAGCTTGTTCCTCAGTAGCTGAAGGTTCCTCTGCTGCAATCTTTTTCTGCTTCTCCTTCTGTAATTTTGTTCTCATCTTAGTAGACCCTGATTCCTTCTGAAGGGTCAATTTCTTTGTTTTCTTTGGTGATGCAGAGGGTGTTTCCTCATTGTCAGATTCAGAACTGCTTGAGGAAGAGATGCTCTGAATCTTCTTTTCCTTCACCTTTGTCGCCATAACCTTCCTTCTTTTGGCTGATCTCTCATCTTGCTCAAATTCCACTGGTACTTTTCGTGACTTGTTGTACCACTTGCCATCTTTCAGCCTGAAACCCATCTTTTGAAGCATTTCAGCTCCACCAGTTTTGACTGGAACCTTTTTCTCTGTAAGAGGTTTAGGCAGGATTTGATTATGGTATCTGAAGATGTCATGGATGAGAGCTGCATACGGCAGTTGACCTTTAGTCTTTTGCACAGTTCTATACATATGCAGTATGACTACATGTGCAAGACTAAACTTGTATCCTGTCAACAGTGCCCACATCAACTTAGCCTCGAATCTTGAGGTGTCAGTCTTTGATGATGCTTTGGGTCGAAGAGACTCGATCACAATCTTGTGCATCATGATGTGCTTCAGGGGAAAATCATCATAGGCAATATGTGCCTTGGAATCTCTGGAGAAATTTTCTTTCCCTGTCAGATATGCAAAAGCCTCCTTTGGCTGGACATTGATAGGAGTAAACTCTCTGAATTTAACCCCCATTAAATGAGCCAATTCATCATCCCTCAAATAGCAGAGTTTATCACCTATCTTGTAATACAGAGAATTTGCATTAAAGAAGGACAGTGTGGAGTAAAAATAGGCAACCAAATCAGGATAAATAGGAGCCTTCCTCTCCACGAAATAATCCAGTTTGCATTTTTTCAGATGCATCTTCAGAGGGATTCCGACAGACTCCAAATAATCAAGGTCGAAAACTCTGTGAGGCATAATACCTCTCTCTTTAAGAGTCTCAAATCTGTCCTTGTGATCCGAATTCAGAAAGTATTGATCGGTATAACCTTCTTCCTGGCCAAACGAGGTTTAAACTTCGCAAAGTTATTATACAGGTATTCATCGTCATCCTTTGACTCTTCTGCCTTTCCCTTTTCAGCCGTTTCCTTCGGCACATTCCTTTAGGAGACGTCCTTTTCGAGACTGATTTTTCAGGGATCACTTCCCTTTTTCCCTTTTTCATCGCCATATTCAAAGTATCATCATCGCCCGGAATGACAGTTCTCAATGGCTTATTCAGACACTCTAAGTATTCTTCCTCACTAGAAAAACGGTAAGTATCCAGAAACTTACTGACACTGGTGTACGCACCATCTCTTGCTTTCAGATTGTCATAGAGATGCTTGATACGATGAGCCGTCTCGACTTTCTCGTCGAAATACTCTCTTGTCTTCATTGTTGGAGATGATTCTGAAACTCGTGGTCGCTTCCCGATTCTCGTGAACCTTCTGCCTGTTCAGATTGTGGACCAGATGTCTTCTTCGCCGTCGAGGATGATTTCGGAGCCATTTAGAAAGAGGAATGTGAAGAAGAAAAGATGAGGTCTTTTGAGAGCGAAAGGACTTGTGAAAAACTTGGAAGGGTTTAGGGTTTTTCAGAGAAAGAAAGTTCAATATTTAAAGGGCAACACATAATAACGCTATTTTTGGCAATAGAATCAGGAAAATTTCGAAAATATTTTGAACGAAAATAAATCAATCAAGATAGAATTGAATTAGAGAACGTACCTTTTGTCTTGGATTCTATCATTCGAACAAAATTACTTACTTGGAATTTCGAATAATTTGATATCTTGCTCCCGAAGTTTCATATAATCTGCTTCTGAATCTGAAACTTTGAGCTGACCTTTCAATTTGCGTCTGAAGACCTAGTCTCTGAGATAATTTGGCTTGATAGTTTCCTGTTTCTTATAGAACTTAACAAAAAGGGTTAGTGATTGATAATCTATCACGAATAAAATTAAAACTTAGCTTATCAAGGGGCTTGGTAAAAATGTCTGCAAGTTGATTCTTCGTGTCCACATGATGAATCTGAACTTCTTGGTTCTGAACATGATCTCGTATAAAGTGATGTTTTATTTCAATGTGCTTCGCTCTCGAGTGGAGTATTGGATTCTTGGTGAGATTGATTGCGCTTGTGTTGTCGCAAAGAATTTCGACATTTGAAGCTTCAATTCCGTAATCCCTTAGTTGCTGCTTCAACCATAGAATCTGAGCACAACAGCTTCCGAGAGATACATATTCTGCTTCTGCTGTTGATAGAGCCACGGTGCTTTGCTTCTTAGAAAACCATGAGATTAGCATATCTCCCATTAATTGACACGTTCCAGAAGTGCTTTTTCTATCAACTTTGCAACCCGCTAAATCTGCATCTGAATATCCTTTTAGCACAAAAGTTGATTCTTTTGAGTACCATAGTCCGAGATTTGGATAAGTTCCAATGTATTTGATGATTCTTTTCAGAGCCGAGAGATGCGATTCCCTGGGACTGGATTGAAATCTTGCGCATAAACATACACTATACAAGATATCAGGCCTTGATGCCGTAAGATACAGAAGCGAGCCAATCATGCTGCGATATAGCTTCTGATCCACTTCCTTTCCATCTTCATCCTTGTCCAATTTTGATGAATGGGCCATGGGAGTTTCCATCTTTTTGCTATTCTGCAAACCAAACTTCTTTACAATTTCAAGAGCATATTTCTCTTGATGGATAAAAATCCCTTTCTCAGATTGATGAATCTGAAGTCCGAGAAAGAAATTTAGTTCTCCCATCATGCTCATTTCGAATTCATCCTGCATAGCTTTGGAGAAATTCTTACAAAGAGACTCGTTAGATGAACCAAATATTATGTCATCAACATAAATCTGAACGATCAGAATGTCTTTACCCTGCTTCTGAATAAACAGAGTAGTGTCTACTGTGCCTTTTGTGAACTTCTTTTGAGAAAGAAAGTTACTTAACCTTTCATACCAGGCGCGAGGAGCTTGTTTTAAACCATATAGAGCTTTGTTCAGTAGATAAACTAGATCCTTTCCTCTTGGTTCTTCGAACCCTGGTGGTTGTTCAACGTAAACTTCTTCCTTGATGTAGCCATTTAAGAAGGCACTCTTTACGTCCATCTGAAACAACTTAAAATCGTTGTAACAAGCATACGCGAGAAGTAGCCTGATGGCTTCTAATCTGGCAACTGGTGCATATGTTTCATCATAATCTATCCCTTCTTCTTGGGAGTACCCTTTTGCAACCAGTCTTGCCTTGTTTCTGACTACTTTTCCTTTATTGTCCAGTTTGTTTCTGAAAACCCATTTTGTGCCGATGACAGGTCTGTCTTTGGGTCTTGGCACTAATTTCCAGACGTTGTTGATCTTGAATTGCTGGAGCTCTTCTTGCATTGCATTTATCCAGCTTTCATTGATTAGAGCTTCTTCAACACTTTTTGGCTCCAATTCAGATACTAGTGCGAAGTTTCCTGATAGTTCTCTTATCTTCGATCTGGTTCTTATACCTTCATCCAAGTTTCCTAAAATGAGATCCTTTGGATGACTGGACTTGTGCTTCCAGTTTGTGTTGAATCTTTCATCTTCTTGCGAAGTGGTACAGTCGTTCTGCCTTTCTGCTTGATCTGAAGAAGTGGTTGCTTCGGGTTCATGAATCTGAATATCTCCTGAACCATTATCTTCTTCTGGGTTGAGATATATAGTTGGCGTTTGAATAGCTTCTTCCTTGTCTCCTTCCTTCTGACTGCATTCTGCGAATTTGACATTCATTGATTCTTCTACCGTTCGAGAGGATTTGTTGAAGACTCGAAAGGCTTTGCTAGTTGTTGAGTATCCTAGGAAGATTCCTTCATCTGACTTACCATCAAACTTGCCAACACGATCATTAGCGTTTTTCAATATAAAGCATTTACTGCCAAATATATGGAAATATGAAAGATTTGGTTTCCTTTCCTTAAAAATTTCGTAAGGAGTCTTTTCAAGGATGGGTCTTAAGGAAACTCGATTCAGAATGTAACAAGCTGTTGAAACTGCTTCTGCCCAAAAATGAGATGCAATTTTACTTTCAATAAGAAGAGTTCGTCCCATTTCTTGTAAGGAACGATTTTTCCTTTCAACAACCCCATTCTGTTGAGGTGTGTAAGGAGTAGAAAAGGTATGTTTAATTCCAGTATCATCACAGAAACTAGAGAAATCCTGGTTTTCAAACTCTCCACCGTGATCGGTTTTAATGCAAGAAATCATAAAACCTTTTTCATTCTGAATCCTTTTTGAAAATTTTGCAAATGCAGCAAATGTATCACTCTTGTGAGCTAAGAAAATAACCCATGTGAATCTGGAGAAATCATCAACAATAACCATACAGTATTTCTTACCTCCAAGACTTAGAATCTTGTTTGGTCCAAAGAGGTCCATGTGAAGCAACTGTAATACACGATTAGTTGAAACATGATTTATGGGCTTAAAAGTGCTTCTGACCTGTTTTCCCAAAGTGCATGCAGTGCATAGATCTGGCTTTTCAAATTTTGTTTGGGGTAGTCCTCGTACCAGGTTTTTGGAAGATAATTTCGAAATATGCTTAACACTTATGTGGCCAAGCTTCCTGTGCCAGAGATCAGATTCATCTTTGACCGAGATGAGGCACTTAATTTCTTCAGATGCAACATCCAGAAGATAGATGTTTCCATGACGATATCCAGAAAAACTCTGTTTATTGTCACTACTGATACCTGTGCATTTCATATCTTGAAAACAAATTTTATATCCAGAATCACATAGTTGACTTACCGATATCAGATTGTACTTCAAACCTTTAACGAGATATACATCGTTAATAATGAGATTTCCAATCTTAACTGTTCCTTGTCCTATTACCTTACCTTTATTCTTACCTCCAAAAGATACGCTTCTGCCACTAATCATGGATAATTTAGTAAAGTTTTCTGGATTACCAGTCATATGACTTGAGCATCCGCTGTCCAGAAACCATTTCTTATTTCCCTTTCGAGGTACCTGCAAGAGAAAATAATCTTACCTTTGTTTTGGTACCCTCATTTACTGGGGTCCATGGATGTTAGTGTATGCAGATCTATTCACAGGTTTCCATACAAACATGCATTCAATTTTACTGTGATTTCTACCACCACAGTTTGAGCAACTTCTAGAGTAATGTGATCCTGTGAATCTGTGTGGATACTGTGAAGGAAGTGAACTAGTATCCTTCTATAAAAGTTCTGTGGATAATGAGCATTGTAATCATTTTGAGGAGTTCTATGTATGTTCTGAAAGCGTCTAACAGAATAATAAGATCTATAATGATTTTGCGAATGATATGGCTTGAACAATTCTGTGATGGTCTAGTATATTGCCTATATGAATGATGCGTTTGATATGGTTTTGAAACCAGATTTTGAAAATGATTATGAGAATAAGATTGCTTGTAAGGTTGAAGTGACGATTTAGTAAATTTCTTGAAGAAATGTTGTTGATATGCAGATTTGGTAGGTCGATGTTTCAACCTGTTTTCAGAATCTGAAAAGTTGTTTTCAAAATTATCTAGTTTTTCAAAACCGAGACCAGATTTTTTGCCAAAAGGAATTTGGGTGGAAATGATATTTTCCAGATTTCTGGAGCTTTGAGAAAACTTCTTAGTAATGTTTTCAATTTTGGTTTTTAACGAATCGTTTTCCTTTAAAGTAAGATCATGACTTTCCTTTAAAGAGTGGAATTCCTTTTGTAAAAACTCAATCCTATCTTTTTGAGAAAGATCTTGCTGTTTCAAAGATTGATTTTCCCTTTTTAAAACTGAAATCTTTTTGATAACTTCTTTATAGTTTTTGCACAGCTCAGTTATATATTCGGAGACATTATCAGGTAGCTCAGAAAGGTTTACCTCTGTGTCTGATTCTGAGTCTGAATCTGAATTTGCCATGAGACATATGTTTGCATAGTCCTCGTCGCTTTCTTCAGAATCACTTAGTGTTTCTGCCTTCAAAGCCTTCTTGTATTTCTCAAATTTGGCTTTATCCTTCTTCAGCAGTGGACACTTGGGTTTAATATGTCCCACTTTCTTGCAATGAAAGCATACGATGTCTTTGCTTTCCTGTTTGTCATGACCAGACTGTTTTTGGTCGTTCCTTCTGAAAGTCTTCTTTCCCTTGAAGAATCTACCTTTCTTGACCATCTTTCTGAACTTTTTCACCATTAATGCAAGCTCTTCATCGTCTTCATCTTCATCATCTGAATCTGAAATTTCACCATCAAAGTTAGATGAAAGAGCAATTGACTTCTTACCTTTTGAAATCTCTGGTTTGTTATTGTTCCTCTCTGTCTCATATGATTGCAGAGTTCCAACTAACTCGTCGATGGATAGTGGTCTTATAGTTTGACATTCCTGAATGGAAGGCTTGATGTAGTTCCATTCTTCGGTTAATCCTCGGAGGATTTTTCTGACCTGCATTGGTTCAGCAACAGGAGCACCTTGTTGTGCCAGACCACTAGCCAGAATCTGAAACCTGTCAATCATCTCAGCTATTGTTTCGTCAGGTTTCATTTTAAAGGCTTCATAGTCACTCAGTAGTATACTGAGTTTAGTTTCTTTGACACGATTAGTGCCCTGATACGTGACATGTAGTCTGTCCCATATCGCTTTTGCAGATTCTTCTTCTGCCACACGATTATATATTGGTGAGGATAGAGCACAGAAAAGTGAGTGAACAGCTTTAGAGTCGAGTCCTTGTCTCTTGATTCTTTCAGTATCTGTAAGAGTTGCTGGGTTTCCTTCTGATCCCGTATTTGCGGAAATGATAGGGACCACTCCTCTGGTTACTACATCCCACATTTGATCATCTAGTGCTTTGATGAACCACTTCATCTTGTTGCACCAAACGTTGTAATCCTTTCCGTCGAAGTACGGTGGTTTGTTGTGGAATGATGAGTCACCAGAACCTGAGAAGTTGTTGCTAGACATGATAGATCGTTAGCTCTGAAGTAGAACACTTCACAGATGTGAGCAACCTGCTCTGATACCAATTGACGTAGCTAGCAACGACACCTAGAGGGGGGGTGAATAGGTGCTTCTGAAAATTTGAGTTATAAGCGCAAGCAAGCACAGAAGCCAAGTATTGAAACTAAGCAGATGTAGTATGCACACGATAAAGGAGTTCAGAAGGAGAAATGTGCACACAGATTTATAGTGGTTCGGCTATAGTAAGCCTACGTCCACTCTCCCACGATGACAGCCGATTGGCTGGATTTCACTATAATGATCACAAGATTACAATGAACTTCTCTCAAGAGTATTTTCACGAGAAGTTTAAAAAACTATCTCAACAGTTTTTGCTCGTCTCTTTCTTTTTTTTTCATCTCCATTCTAAACGAATACCAGCACTCTCCTTTTATACCCCTTTCACCTCGAACTAGCCGTTGTCAAGGTGCTCCATGGGATCACTCGTCAATCTTCAATCAACCTTGATTGATGCGAGATAAACTTGGAAAGATGCTAGATAGCCGTTGAAGAAAGATTCTGGTAACTTCAGATTCAGTCGCCCATACAACTAAATCTTCAGTTTCCATTTGCGTGAGATGTTGAATCTTCTGAGGAAGGAAAGAAAGATAATATTCAATCAAGGATTCCGTCCTAATAAAGATGGACAATCATCCTGTAGATCGAATCCTTTCCCTTCCCGTACTTTCTGAAATCAATCGGACTTTCGTCAATCGTGGGTCTTCTTCGTCTAGTTGCAGAATCTGAATCTGTTCAGAAACAGCTTTTAAACCATTTGAAGTCTCTGAATCTGATTCAGCTTTTCTTTGTGAATCTGAGCTCTTTACGGATCCTACTGTCGACGTCTCACATGAGTCTTCTTGAGGTCTTTCCAAGGCAATGCTGTCCTCCATCTGAATCCATTTGAGGCAGTCAAACACTTTATCTGAATTATTCAGACGCAGACTCCTCCTTCTGATTCTCTTAGAGGCACAAGCATAGTTCCTCCTTCTGACCATTTAGAAGCACTTTGGTGACGACTCTTCCTTGAGTCTGAACGCCAGTTGTGGGATATTCAAGGCTCTTTTCACATCGTGATTTCTGCAAGGAAAATATTCTTCCATTTACTAGACTTCTTAAAACTAGTTTTGTCAGAATCAAAATTCTTGGCGGGATAGTTTCCTTAACACCTTTTGTTTCTAACATATTTGTACCTTCATTCGATCGAATGTCGTAAGCGTTCAGCAAGGGACCTGCGACCCCAGAACCAAATTTCAACATCTTTCATACCGCCTTCAAATATTAAACTATGTTTAGTTTGGATTCTTGATGCTCTTGATTGATGACATACATGTCTTAGATCATAAGTAATATTGGGCGAGAGCCTTTAACACAATATCAAATAAAGTTGTTTTTCTGAGATTGGGGTAGAAAGCAAACCGATCTCACTAATGCTCTTTCTGGTCTACTTTGGTCTTGGGATATTGCAGTCAAGAAAGTTTTTTTTTTTTTTGGCCAACTAGTTAACAAAAGGCATAAGCTCGGCAACTTCTTCTGAAAGAAGTAGCTAATTTATATATATATATATATATATATATATATATATATATATATTCTTGGGCACATTTAGTGAATGCAAAAGAGTATTTTCGAGCAATTAGTAAAATACTTAAAAACAGTACGAACAGTGTATATTAGAGACAAGATGTTGAGGCAGGGCTGGAAAGACCGTTGTTCAAACCCCGGCAAAAGGGAAAAAAATGATCTGAAAGTTTTAAAGATAGCACAATTCTTGTCAATACTCAGATGCAATGATAGATCTTAGGAACATCGGCGAAGTGTTCACACTCTCATTTACTTCTATTGTTTCATGGAAGAGCAAATTATTCTACTTTGTGCTTATAGAAAAACTTTAAGCAGCAAAATGAACTCTTCAAAAGCATAAGGGACAATCTATTTTGCTGATAACAAGGAAAGATTCAAACTAGCCACAAGATTGAAGGGGGAAAGCATTCTAAAACCATATGGAATACACACACCCACTGATAAGAACAGTACTATTTGAGGCTATTACTTGTATTGAATAATCTTTCGGTGACAATCTTGGAAAAAAAATTGCCGGTGGACCAGAAGCTCCAACATGAACAACACACCAGAGAAATTTTTTTTTAATTGCATCGCTACTTTACCACAAATTCTTATCAACGATTAATACAGCTGCAACCGATCAAACTACATGGTTTGGCCTTTCTTCCTGTGCCTTTTGCTTCTCAGTTCCTTGTGCAACCACCATGAGAATGAGTCCATTCTGATCCACATCCATAGCAAAACTGAAACTGGCACCTGCAATTGCAAGCCACTGAGGAACAACCATATAGCCCACAAAAAGTAGAAATGGACGAGCAAATGAACATTCACAAACTCAGGTACCGCTAACTCTGCCGTAGGATTTACAACAAAACACTAACTAGCGCGATTTTCAGTACTAGTGATCGACAGAATTAAGCAAAGTGTCCACAGCGTACCTTTGACAATCACTGATAAAGCTCGATCAATATAAAAACTCTCTTATGCTGAATTATCACTAAAGTTTGATGAAATACGCAAAGACCACGTGCTTGAATTACGTTATCGTGAGTGGGTTCATTTTCCTTTTAGGTCATTTAAATTTTGAAAGCCATGATCGATAACAATTCCTCTGGAAATCGGAAGGTCCCCCGTAATTTGTGTTTCACCAATTACACAGAAGCAACAACTCTGCGACATACATAGGATTTCAGAAATATCTCAACAAAGAAGGTGCAATGTGTCAGGCGTCTTGATTTATCTTCGTAAATGATTCGCTAGCAAGTGATTCTTTGCAGTGAACGTATCACAAACCTGCAAGTGATGTGAGCACAACCCTCAGTCCTCTCCACGTAAAATTTGCATTTAGGGCATCTACTCCATTTGTTCTCCTTTGCAAGCTCCCTCACAATGAGATCTCCACTCCCTCTCTCATCCTCATTCAGTGACTGAAACTCCTCGCACGATGCGCCGGCATGCCACGGTACAGAACACTCGGCACAGAACAACCTATGGCAATATGGGCACTCGCTCTCTCTAATCAGCTGCCCAGCATCATTGTCCTTGATCAAAAGGGCTGAGCAGTTCTTGAAAGGGCAGTAGAACTTCTGCGAGTCCAGAAACATCGCCTCGCACAGCAACTTGTCCCACATGTAGAGAACATTCTCAGGGAGGATTTTCCTGCAGGAATCAATCTGTAGGACACCCTCACACTCCAGTTCTGGGCATTTGATGGTGGTGACACTGTCCAGGACCTTCGTCTCCACATGCCTACTTATGCAGAGAGAGCAAAAGGTGTGAGAACACACGCTCCCGGTCCTGAACATCTCTTTGGCCTCTTTTCTCTCTGCACAAATCTCACAGAAGCTCTCTGATGACTCGCCACTATCTTTCTGAACACCTATCTCAACCGGGTCTATGATTTCCATTTGACTTCTGTTCGGGTTTGCCTCGGTCACAACCACTAAAGACGAGGAAGACCCAGTATTTCTTTCTGAAGGATTCATATTCATCACCCAAGAGGCCTCTAAAACCTCCTGAAGCTGCAACTCTTGGGCATAATCAGAATCTGGTACTTGTGGAACATCAGAGAATAATGATAAGAACAGATCATCTTGCGAGATAAGATCAAAATGCTTCTCCATCTTTCAAGTTTCCTTCCTCTGAATGTGCTCGCTTTGTGGCTTGTTGGTCTTTTGAAGGTCGCTTTGGTTGTTTTGATATTTAAAAGATGCAGTCCACCGTGCATGAAACCTTAGCGGAGAAGTTGCCTTCTATGATAGGGATTTAATTCCTTCTTCAGGAGTTTTTCTTGTTAAATTATATTTTTTTGGATAGTGCTGTCCTTTTTGTAAAACAAAAAAGTTTTTCGTAAGCTAGCTTTGCTTGGGTCAAGTCAAGACGAAGGACATGGCTCTCAATTCAAACTCAAAATAGGTGATCCTGAAGTTATATCTTTTCAGATCTTTTATTTGCCTCTTAATCATATTTCCTCACATTTTTAACTCTGAATCAAATTTCAACCTAACCTTTAGATGATGGCGTGACTTAATAAATTGATGTTAATTAAAAAAAAATCAAATTGGATCCCAATGCACATAACAGTGGCTTTGCATGGGGAAATTTGTTAAAAAGTTTTAAACTTATGCATTTATGCTAATTCAGTCCTACCTTTTATTAATGCTAATTCAGTATTATACTTTTTGCATTTATGCTACTTGAGTCCAAAATCTTTTGTATTCATGCCAATTTGGTCAATCCGGCCAATTTTGGTCGGAAATCGCTAATGTGAATGTCTATGGTCCTACGTGATACGGTTGGCACTAACATAGATATTTTTTTAATATTATTTCAATATTATTTAATATTTTTAAATATTATTTCAATATTTTAAATATTATTTTCTTTTTTTTCCTTCTTTTTTCTTGCATTTCTTTTTTTATTTGGGCCGGCAAGGGTCGATGACCGACCCTTGCTGGCCCTCACTAGGCACTAGGTGAGGGCTCGCGGGGCCTCGCTATGGTCGGCTCGAGCGGCACCCTCACCAGATTTGGCCAAGCGAGGGCTTCTAGGGCCGGCGAGGGACGCAGTGCACTCTCCTAGTGCTAGCGAGAACTGCTAGCCCTTGTTGGCCCCAAATAAAAAGGAAAAAGAAAGTGCAAGGAAAAAGAAAAAATCCAAAATCTTAAAAATATTTAAATAATATTAAAAAATATCTACGTCAGCGCTAGTCATGCCACGTAGGACAATTAACTTCTACGTTAGTAATTTTAGGCCATAATTGATCAGATTGACTTAATTGACACAATGCAAGAGGTTTATGATTCAATTGGCATAAATGTAAAATGCTTAAGACTGAATTGACATAAATACAAAAGTTTTAAGACTAAATTGACACCAATAAAAATATTATAGATGTGTATATTATGTACATATGCATGCATGTGTGTATCCATACGTGCACTAGTGGATAGAGCTTATGTTTTTCTTAGAACCCAATGTTTTTTCATCATAAAGTGACCAAAGATAATGAAAAAATGGTTAAATAAAGTGAATTTTTTTTAATTCATATGGAAAAGTACCAAAAAATCTCTTTTTTATTAGATAACCAGTTATACACCTCTATTTTTTTTCGAAAGACTAGATACACATCTTAACCCTGATGAAATTTTAGTCTAACTATTAGATAAAGGTGTGACTTGATATATGAATGCTAATGAAAAAATCATATTGGATTCGTAATGTACTCGAGATTGGCTTTGCATT
>JAGVVM010001393.1:0-11099 GCA_019149425.1 Psidium friedrichsthalianum | reverse complement strand
TCTATATAACTATCCAAATTGAAGTTTATAAATTGCACATAAGCATACATGTTACAGTGCCCTCAAAAACCAGTTCAAGTAGAACTACACACAAATTCACTTTAAAAGAGATACAGCTAGTGTCAGCATGAAAACCAAATTCATTAACACTAGGGGTCTCAGGCAAGGACAATAGGGAATTATGGCATGAATAATCTGCCGAAATCTTTAAGCGAAGAACATAAAAGATCTTGTACCTTATCCCTCCAAGGTGCAGGCATAATGTTGCAAGCCATTGCATGAACCATCCTTGACCAACAACATCCCATGTTAAGTTGCCTATATATGTACCAATCACAAAAGCATATACTAATACTATATAACAGATCAACTTCCACTTCAGTGAACAGACTGGCAACATGTTAATTTTATACAGACAGACATGAATTGAATGTAATGGAAAAATTGACACCACGAACAGAATAGTGAATGCACTTAGCTTATGAAGCATAATATAGAACTGCAAAAAATTCCTCATGACAGTTTTTTTTTTTATTTCATCCTATGCAGTCAGAATGGTCCCAGTCAAGAATATTCTCCACTATTGAAATATAATAACTGTATTAATATGGTGGAGGTAGCACAATAAGAATAACAAACATGCCGCCCTAGTTAGAAAAAAGGATAATCCATTCAAATGAAACTTAGATCTCAATATGCCTAACGAGATAGAGAGGATGTGGGCTCTATGGTGACGGTTTCTAGATGCTTATGGCAGTAAGCAGCTTGATGCATAATAATGATGCCATGGCCTCGTGACATCAAATTAGTGTGCTATTTCATTTTGAACGAAAGCCCACCAATAGCACTTGCCACAAACCTACTGAAATAATACTCCTTAATTGTATGTCAATTCAGCAACATGCACGAGATTTTTTTCTCAAGTCTGATTTGAGATCATCATTAATCACCTACTCCATTGAATATGGGATTAAGTTAAACCTGAGAGGATTTATGCTTCCCTATGGGACGACAGTGTCCTACACCACTAAAAAATGTACACAATCAAATTGAGTGCTTTGGGGTTCCTTTTTTCCATTTGGTAAGTCACAAGAAAATTGAACTTGAAATAGAATTTACCAAGATCCTGTTAGCACCAGACTCTCATAAAGATCTAATACACAGCAACAATTATTTTGGCATGGGTTCATGCAGTTTGAACAAGGTCTTCGTACAAGGATATTTTTGGAATTATACGAATGGGGTCACTATTCTCAATCTCATGACATTTTTTGCTTTACTCATGCCCAAGGTTCAGTATGAAACACGCTCATGATTCGAGATGCTACACATATCACATCTGCACCGGCCATCAAATCCATCTCTCTTACCTTGCAAATCAAACCGAAAGCTAGATAGAAAATTGCAGGATTTTTCAGTTCAGAAAAAAAAAAAAAACTCATTCCCCTTACAAACAAATAATTTGCATTAAAATTTTACTTCTGGCATGGTGAATAGTTCATTACACTCAATGCACAGCTATAGAAGCTTTTTCATGACAAATTACAACGTCATGACTCACACCCCAATTACCCACATGATTACATATATCGAAAAAAATGTGCACATCATCGAGTCTTTGACCGTCATACTCATTAAGCATATTTTATCCCTTCTTAATTAATACCTGTGAATGGGCATATGTGAAGATATGCCTCCGGAGAGGAGCTTCGTAATGCTTCTGCAAGATTAATACAAACTGCCAAGCATATGAAAAGGGTCCTCCGCTTTCAACCACCACGTCTTCTTCAAGAGGCCTATACCGCAGAATCGAATATCTCATCTAAATGCTTTTCAGTGAATGCAATTCGATCCTCATATGACTGCTTGTCCACACCAGCAGCATACAGATTTGCATTGAATCTTTAGCCCAGCGTAAGCCAGACTTTCCTAGAGGGCGTCCCTCCAGCAAACTCAAAATGCCTCGACACAGATCAGAGCCAAGATGTTTAAATATGGATGCATTGGTATGCACGACCCGAAATCGAGGCTGTGCGGGTAAAAGAAACCCTCTTCATCCTTCATTTTGCGTGCAACCCTTCTCCCACCAAAAGCAACATGGTAAGAAGTAAGCCAGATGTCTGGATAATCATGATGAGTGGGGAACTCAATTTTGCAGGAGAGATTCTTACCGCCAATTTCAGCTCAATATCACAACGCTGTGAATGTCTCTCAGTGTTTTCCTTTTTCAAACGGTTTTTACTTTCCATTTCCACTTTCGCAGTACTGTTTCATCAATCCGTGTTGGGTTTTTTCTGGCAAGGGAACCTTCACCAAGGAAATGAAAAGGGAAGATCAATATCTAAATATGATTATGCTCACAGAAAGGTAGATAGAAAAGGTGAAACAAGTGGAACACACACATCTTCACGGTCAACATAGGCCTCCCAGATGACCTCCACTAGCCCAAATCCTGTCAATGACAGCAAGTGCTCTTTTGTTTACTCTCCATTTGGTGTTTCCAAGGGTAATCCAAGGCTGATACACGGGATTAAAACAGGAAACAATAACTAAGAAATATCTCCACAGATTAAAACTTTGTTAAAAGAGTAGCTGTCTCCACAAAGGGGATTATAAAGGTATTTAGTGAAAGATTGGCATTTGCCAAGCAAAACGGAAGCAGAAGTGTTCGAGGTTCTCAGATGACAGATATGAGGCTTGGCTTTTGTAGAAAGAATATTCCTGAAAGAGACTAAAAAGATGTCTTTTTAATTCCTACCTCAAAAACATGTTGTAACTGATCTGTTGGTGTCCTCTTGATAGTTTCACGTTGTTGTCTCGCCCCATGCGTACGCATAACATAGGATGGTAAAAAGAAATATGCTCCTTTATCATAACTGGAGAAACATGCATTTAGAGAGAGAACAATTAACAAACAACAATCAGCACAGAAGTCTCAACAAATATATCCATGCAAACAAATTTACTGCATAAACAATAATGTCCAAATAGTCTTGTCACTCCTAAGAAAAGGGCAAGGAGAAATCTACTCCTTTCCCTTCTAAAAAATCGAAAGGGAAATGACAGGATTTATAAATCTTACCCTGTCCATTGTACTGGCGGCACCAACATCGGCATATAAGGAATCACCATATGCCTCGCCTGTTGTGAAAAATTAGGCGTCACTAATTTCAATTACTAAAAAGACACTTCAAGCTTCACATTCAAAATTACTGAAGAAAAGATAATGCAGCAATCTGATAATTCTATAGGTAGTGTTGTTCTTACACTTATCTCGAGACCCCTACGAACCAGGGGTCACATTCAATAACTCCGTATCTCCTGCTACCTTTCCTAGAGAAAGGACATCCAAAATATTAGTACAAGTATTAGTACAGGCACGTGCAACCTGTATATATGTATGTATATATGCGCGCACGCGCGATATATAATGAAAGTATTCTTACTGAGCATCTTTTGTTAGCGTCTTAAGGACATGGGTGAATGCAGGACGAACATCAGGTGGCCCATCTCCTAATTGATCTATTGGTGGGTTGTATATACGCAGTTTTCCAATATAACTGAATTAGACGACAGCCAATCTGGAAAGCACAATACCCAGCGTCAATATTAAGGAAAGGACCTTCACAGTAAAACAGAAGAGATTCTTCGGATGAAACTACACAGACCTTGACATGGTTTTCCTGACTCCAAGGTTTCGACTCATCCTGTGGCCTTCACTAACCCTCTTACTTGCAACACCTTCTGCTTTTTCATCGAGTAGAAACCTTTTTTCTTAGCTTTTCCTGTTCTTCAGTAGGCTGACCTTGAGATGTCTGAAATCAGGTTCGCCTTCAAGATCCTTACTTTTTGTGGACTTTTTCTTTGTCTTCTCCAAAAACTTTTGTAGCATAGTAGCCTGTTCCCACTGAGGATAATCAAAGTAACATCCAACAACCATATAGGCACCTGTGTGTCAGAATTAAGCTCCACCAACTAGAAGGATATGACTTGTCTTTTGCATTCCGACAGCTTAACATGATTTGATGATGACAAGATGAGCAAACTAGAGGGGAGAAAAGGGCGTTTTCTCTTGACTGGTTTCGTTAGATGATCTAATGTATTGCGATGCCCTTAATTACTTATCATGATATACAGAACAAAATTTCAAGAATTAGAGACTGCCAAGCGATGAGGCTTGTAAACACCAAAGCTTTGCCTTTCAACATTTGAACATATCCCAACATCAATTAGTCTCATGCAACAGATTTTGAATGCAGAAACATTAGACAGTGAGAACTTGTGTATGTAAGTATGATATAGCAATTTCCTGGAGAACTATCTCCTATTCTATTTTTTTGGCCAGAGTGAATTTTAATCATTTGTACCGAAGTTTTTTTCTTTTTACCGCTTCAACACTAATAAAGCCGCATAACATTATTTCCCACACACCTCATTTTCAAGGGCTTCACCAATCTGGCAAGCAGCTTGAACACCCTGCAGCTGCCATTCCCTCCATTGGTAGACAGCAAGAGTCCCATAAGCTTGTGCATTGTGATCACAGCCATCATATCTGCCGGTAACTGATCGATAAATGAAGCATGAGATGGCTTCACCTTCCTTTTTCGACAAAGCTCCTGCTCTGCCACTATCGCATCCCTCAAGGGCTCAAACCAACCGAGGAACAGCGACTTCACGTACGGCAGGTTGGGCGCCAGCTTCTGCTCGCACATGTCCGTCAGAAGCTCTTGATACTCCCTCGCCGCTTCCTGCCACGCCTCAGTCTCTATCTTGATCTGCCTCTTCTTGAGCATGAAGTACTTGGACATTGCCATCCCACCAATCCTCTTCTGCGGCGGCGGCGGCGGCGGCGGCTGTGGCAGCATCCACCTCTGAAGATCGGGAGGAACCCCAATGTGCTTCTTCATCTCCTCCATCAGCTCCTGGACTTCCTCGGATCCCGAGAGCTCCTCCTCCGTGGTCGAGACGATCGCCTCCGCAGCACCGGCATAGTTCCTCCAGCAACAAAAAGGGTCAGGCGCTACGAAATCGTCCTTTCGCAAAGGCGTCGGCCACGCCGTCCGCCGAAGAAGCGGCGACGACGAGAGCCATGAATTCAGACCCTTTTGAGCCTCGAATGCGAGTTTATCGGAGGAATTGGAGCTTTTAGGAGCTAACAATGAAGCGTAGGCAGGAGTGGAGTTGAATTTCCTGGAAGGAGCTCGTCTGCCCAAGTTCCTCCACATCCTGTTTTTCCTATTATTACGGTCGACGAATCGAAATCGAAAGCAGCTCGAAGAAGAAGAAGAAGATTGTGGAGATGGAGCGAGAGAAGATGGGATGAATCGAAATCAAGAGCGAGACTGGTCCAAGGAACGAGAGGAGGAGGAAGAAGAAGAAGAAGAAGGGAGGCTGTGACGCCGCCTCGCTAAAACCCGGCATAAACCTATGCTCTCCTCCTTTTCATTTCTCTTCAAACGTTGTAAGAAGCACACGCCACGCGACGTCGTTTGGCAATCTCTCTATAGATTTATTCGATAAGCCTCTCGTGAAAAAATTCTAAATTAAAATTAGTTTTCCTTTTTTTTAGAATATAAATATAATTCTTAAAAAAATAGCTTGAATTAGAATTTTCATTTTCTAAAACCATTCCCTATTAAATTGCAAAATAATGATAAATATGTAAAAAAAAATTAACAAAATCCAATCAGTGACCTTATTTTCTCACTCTCCTTCGTAAATTCACTCTGTCATCTTTAGTAAGAAGTCAGATACTTTCTCTTTTATCTATAACGTCCAGATAATCAAAGGTAAAATACTTTACTTTCACAAAGTCAACATGAAAAGTGATCCTACATGCAGTAAAATCGGTAAATAAAGGCCTGCATGGTAATCATTTTATTCCAAAAAAGTGATTCTGACTAAAATAATTTTTCTAATTATGTTTTCGAACGAGTTTTAGAGAATCAGAATGCATTTAGGCTACGTATGGTAACGATTCTAATCCCAAAAATTGATTCTGATTAAAATGATTTTTTTAAATTTTGTTCTTGAATGAGTTTTTGAGAATCAAAGCGCACTTGATAACTGCACAAAATTTTTATTTCTAGAACAAAAACACGTTTGGTAACTATATAAAATTATGATTCTGTTCTTAATTTTTGTCATTTAAGTCAAAAAATTACGTAGTTACTTTTTGGTTCTAGGAAATGAAATCTCATTCTTATTTCATCAAAAACTTAAGAATAAACATTGTCCTCATTCATAACTCAACAAAACATATTGATGTTGTATTCACATCGGTTATTTTTGTCTTTTTTCAAAATTTTATAAAACTAGACTGAGTCTAAAATATATAAACGTGGACAAATCACAATCAATAAATAAAATACGCAATTAAAGATCATGGGATTGATAAATCACATCATAAAATCTAAACAAAACCCTAAGGGCTTAGAGAATATGGTTCGAGGCTTAATTTAAAAGGTGTTCATGAGTTTCCTAAAAAAAGAATAAATCTATGAAATCTAGGGAATCTAGATCCAAATTTATGGGAAAAAAAGGTCAAACTAACCTAATCTAAGCTTATTATATTTTTAGGGATTTCTAATTTTTTTATTTTTTAGAATTTTTTAGAATTTTTTAGAATTTTTTTGATTTTTGATTTTGATTTTGATTATCTTTTTTTTAAATGAGATCTTATTCCATTTTAGGTTGAGGGAAAAAATGACGAAAGAACTGAAAGAAAAAAGTAAGAGATGTGGCACTTCATCATATTTTGTGATTCTTACAAGCGATTCTTTTTTCAAGACCAACTTTTTTTTGTTCTTATTTTTGCTCTAAAATTGTTCTCAAGAACAGAATTAGAATCATTTATGTTACCAAATAGGATTCTGATTTTTTTTTTTGTTCTAGAGAACAGAATCACAAAATTAGAATAGTTACCATATGCAACTGAATAAAATTTCTATTTCTAAAACAATTTTTCTTCCTAATTTTTTTCATTTAAGTCAAATAATTTTGTAGTTATTTTATAAAATTTCTTCCCAATTTTGAATTAATCAAAGATTAATTCATATGGATTCTCTTATATAATATATTGCATATTGAAAATGTAAAAATAAATATAAAAATCATCACGTTATTTTCGCCATTTATTGCAAGGTTTCATCAAACTCTTTTGAGTGAGCAGATAATCAACACGAGCAACACCATCATTTCTGTAAGGAAAATGCATTGCACTATCCTGCATTGGTGTACATTTTTTATTCAAGGAATCAAATATTAATCTTAATTTATCTAAACTTAAGAGTGAGAACTTACTAAGTGTTCACATTGATATTTTGTCTTTTTCTAGAATTTTCTAAAACTAGACTAAGTCTAAAATACATAAACCTAGGCAAATCACAATCAACGAAATCAAATACATAATCAAGGAATCATGACATTAATGAATTGCATCATAAATCCTTAACGAAGCCCTAAGCATTTAGAAAAATGTGATTAGGGTTTAATTTCATAAGTATTTGTGATTTTCTAACAAAGAACAAAATTTATAAATCTAAAAAATTATACCCAAATTTATGAAAATGAAATCAAACCAATCCAATTTAAGCTTCTTCTATTTTTAGAGATTTTCTAAAAATTTTACAATTTTTTAGAAATTTATTAATCTTTTTTTTAATTTTTTTAATTTTATTTTAATTTTATTATCTTTTTAAAATAAATATCGTTGTTCTGTTCTGTTTTAGGTCGAGGAAAAAGTGAGAAATGCAAGACTTTATTTTCTGATTTTCAAAAGTAATTCTCTTTTCTAAAACTTTTTTTTTTGTTCTTGTTTTTCTCTAAAATTGATTTCAATTCTCTAAAACTGATTCTGGAAACACAATTAAATCAGAATTACTTATATTATCAAGCATGATTCTCATTCTTTATTCTTTCAAAAAACAAAATCAGAAAATGAGAATAATTACCATACATGCCTTCCGATGCAATTCTCAATTGAATTAAGAATAGGAGAAAGAACGATAATTAGTCGAGTGCATAGAACCATATTTTGCTTAAGGTGAAACATCTATAATCTCGTCAAGACCACCATGGCAATATAATTCTTCCAATTGGCCAGTAAGTACCTAAAGAAGATGCATAAAGTTCCTTAAAAACATATCATCGATAGCAAAATTTCACAGGCCATTCAATCACCTAGTCTGTGGGAGTACAAGTGCAGGGTGAGACAATTTCACTAGTCTTTGCCAACCCATAGAGTGTATAAATCTCTTGTTTGCTTTTCCAATCCCACACCACTTTGGCCCAAAGTGGCACAATTTTGCCTAAGAATGTGGTATTCCCAAGTATCTCTTCAATCTAGAGATCCTCTCTTAGTCATTCCAAGGATCACTCTCCGCCCTTACTTCTGAGGCTCTACCACCTCGGCCTCAGTCACCGCAGGTTCTCCTGCGCTCGATTCAGTAGAACCTTCCTCTGACAACTCCGTGGCTGCTTCTTCTTCTTCTTCCAATCTCCCCCATCTCCCTCCGAGAGCCATCGCCATCATCTCATATATCTTGTTCCCCAACTCCGCTGGGCTGTCGGGCTGCTCAATGGGAGCAAAGAGGTTGGAAAATGTTAAAAGATAAAGTGAAATGCCCGAATGACTCCTATTTTGTTACGAGTTCATAAGTATGATGTCTAAAACATAGTCCAAAAGGAACGTGGAATACGAGCTTACAGTAAATCCACTGGAGATTAATGCGGTATCATATAGGAGGTCCACTGCTCTCTTGGCCTCGGCACTGTCTGGTGCATTCTTGCAGGCAGCCTGCAATCAAAATTACCACCGTCAAATTCCGGTCTTCCCACATAGGACTAGTCTCACATACAAGAAAGTTGAAAACAGTGGTTACTCTTCCTTCTTGTTTTACTAGATTGAGAGAGAATAACAGGTAGAGTCGTTTTCAATGAAAACTTGATCTTCAAAAATCTTAGCAAGAGAGATGGATTCTTTGGCATTAACTTGAATTAGTCCTCAGGATGTATGAGCATTCAATAAAAGATCAGTGTTACATTTAGGTCTTTAACAATGGGGTGATCGGGGTTGATCTCCAATATTCTTCTGCCCCTCATGAATTCCAAACTTGAAGTGTCCCCAAGAGCCTGAGCTTTCATCAACCTGCGAACGGAGAATCAGCCCACCTCCTCATATACAATGATATTGAGAGTTGACTCTTTCAGATCATACACCAACCTTTCCATATTCGCAGACCATCCAAACTTTCCAGAGACAAGAACACAAGGAGATGAACTCAACCGCTTTGACACTTGTACTTTAGCCACATTATCCCCAAGTTGTTGCTTTATCCAATCGCACAGTAGATTATACTCTTGTTTGGTCTCCCTCTCCTTAACCTCATCCTCGTCTCCTACAATGAGTAGGAGTCGATATCACACCAAAGAATCTAATACCTAGGAAAGAGAAGCCACAACAAAGAAAGTGCACCAAAAAAAAGTTGTAGAGGGCAAGCACTAACCAAGCTCCAAGTCTTCCTTGCTAATGTCGACAAACTTCTTCTCTTTGTAGGTCTGCAGATTCTGAATTGCAACTTCATCAATAGGCTCAATCAGGTAAAGAACCTGCAGCGAAAAAAGCATAAGCAATCTCTAAAAGGAGATGGAATAAGGAACAAACTGAGGGAGACAAATTTACATTCAAGGAAACGATAAAATCTAAGGGAGGAAGGGCCCAGGAGGAGGAGGATGGAACAATGAAATAGGAACAGAAGACCCCTGCTCATAGTAGCTATCCATTTCTTGAGCATTAGACTTTCCACTTATAATGAAATATCTGAAATCATTACTTTAATCTTACTGAAGTGTTACCACAGGTCCATAACTCTTACGCGTAATCCCCACTACCCCTATGGCAGTCCAAGACCAGAAAACACTGCAATTCAATTCATCAAGTTCCCTAACTTATCAAGGGGAAAAAATTTCACGTCCAATTGCTGCCCAGATTATTCAATTGATATTGCTTAAATCAACACTGCGGCATTGCCAGAAAAGAAGGAAACAAAATACTTCTTTCCTATTCTTGTAAACATATGAGTCAGTCAACCAGAGATTAAGCATGCCACTTCATTTATCAAGTCCACTGCATCAGAACAAAGGAACAAGATAAGGCTCAATGGCACTACAAGCAAAGACCAGGTACGTACCTCAATATCCTTTTGAACCAACTTCTCCAAGAACGGAGCACTCCTTGCACTCTTCAAGCTGTCTGTTGCCAAATAATAAATGGCCTTTTGGTTTTCACCCATGTTTTCAACATAATTGTCCAAGCTCGTCAACTCCTCCTCACTTTTGGAAGTGTAGAATCGCAACAGTGGTGTTATGCGTTTATGATTCCCTGAATCCTCAATGCATCCCAACTTCAAAAATCTCCCAAAGTTTTCCCAAAATTTTTTGTAGTCCTGAAGCACACGAATCAAACTTTTCAAAATGCAGCAAGCAAATCAAACAAATAGACACGACAAATCTCTAAATGCTTCCCACCTCCTTATTGTCACTATCTGAAAGCTCTTGAATCATGTCAAACGTTTTTCTTACAAGTCTCTTCCTCATTATTCTTACCTGCAAACATAGCAAAAGAGACAGATGGCAACTTATAGATGCTGAAAATGAACCAGTCCGGAGCATATAATGCTCATTTGTTTTAACAAGTAATCGACAAAATACTATGCAAGTATGACGTTGTACTGAATAAGTAGGAGCAAACTGCCAGCACAACCAAACAAATGACGTGTATGTTAATGTCTATTGAGTGAGAGAGAACGGACAAACCATATGTAACACAACAATACGAAGAAACAAAAGAATTGACAACTTAAAACTTACGACTCGGCTTTCTTGAAGAATTTCTCGCGAAACATTGAGTGGAAGGTCATCTGAATCCACCACACCCTTTACAAAGCTTAAGTATCGTGGAAACTGCAGATACAGGATATAACTTACTTAAGTACAATAATTCTTCCGAACAGAATATATTTAGACACATCAGACAGGCAATGATGGAAACATATCATCAGAACAAAGATCCAGAATAGTTATCATATCTCGAAGTCAGG
>JAGVVM010001392.1:0-11987 GCA_019149425.1 Psidium friedrichsthalianum | reverse complement strand
TTCTAGCCAAATCTCAACCTAACTAATCTGATGTGAGGTAATCAGTTATCACCGGCCATCCTACAATTTCGGTAGAGCACTTGCATAAAGATTCATTTCCTATCCTACACAGTTGCCAATTGCAGATATAAAATGTAAAATGGAAATTTTTTGTATCTGTACATCTAGTATGTTTTGTTCCTTTAATATGTTATCCCTTTTTGTATCCCCACTCTTATACTATATATGGCAGATAAAGTTTAACCATAATAGCAGGAGTTCCCCCAGTTTACGCAATGACATGAGTTAAGCCCTGCAAATCACATGATCAACAGCCGTACAAATTTGGAGGGACCTGGTCCAGGTCTTGCCCTCTCGTGATTCGGGATGCTCATGAAGACTAGACTAATTTTAAAAAGGCTGTAGGAGAATCTTCTGCAATTTGTTCGTCAGTGCGTGAATAATTGGAACCAAATTAAATTTTCAATTTTTTGCTCTAATTGTATGTCTGTATGCTTATATGCTTCGTCGTGATCCTACCAAGCTCAGATGAGAACATAAGGAATCAGACGAACTCGTCCCTGGGGCCCACTCGCAATCATGTGCAAGCCCCGTTGTCTTTAGGAAAAAATGCATAAATGGTGCATGAATTTTTAATTTATTCAATATAATTTATGAATTTTCAGTCTAATGTGTAATGGGATCCTTGAGCTTTTAATTTATTCAATGTGATCCTTGGACTTTTGGTACACGCTCAATTTAATCCCTAAACTATATGAAGATGTTCAATGTTGTTTCTGATCTTAAATTAATGGAAATACTACGCATGTTCATACGGTTCAAGAATTATATTGGACATGTACCTAAAGTTCAAGAACCTGCACATTGGGCCAAAGTTCAAGAATCGTTTATATCATTATCCCATCTTTTAACGTTGTTTACTTGCATGAGCACGACATGCCCATAATCATATTTTCTAATGCCTTCTCTTCTGGCCACATTCCCACCTCAATCCGAAAAGAACCAGCATGTTCATCTACAGTCCAGACTGTGACCTGCCAAGACAATTCATTTATCTAATCACCCACCAGATTCCACTTAATCATTTCCATTTCTTTAAAGGCCCTCAGGTTCTCTCTGGAGATTTTGTATATAAATAGGTGGCTTAGGGAAATGGCCAACCCCATCGGATGCATGTGAAGCAACAACCATAAACAGGCATCATCTTCAGATAAATGGAGGGTCGTAGGTTTCTGGTTTTGTCTCTGAGCTTCGCTCTTCTGTCGAGCGCGGTTTCGGCGCAGCTCAGGACGGGTTTCTACAAGAACACGTGCCCGAACGTCGAGTCCCTAGTCCGGTCGGCCGTGACCAAGAAGTTCCAGCAGACATTCGTCACCGCCCCCGCGACTCTCCGCCTCTTCTTCCACGATTGCTTCGTCAGGGTCGGTTTTCGAAAAGCAGTATTCTATACAGCGGTTCATGAATTTGTTGGCTTCTATACATAACGTTGTGATCGTTGATTTTGTGTCTACTTTTTTTTTTTCCTTTCGGGGATTTGATTAGGGATGCGACGCTTCGGTGCTCATAGCGTCGGCCACCGGCAATGCCGAGAAAGACAATCCCGATGATCTGTCGCTCGCAGGGGACGGGTTCGACACTGTGATCAAAGCTAAGGCGGCAGTGGATGGTGTTCCTCAGTGCAGGAACAAAGTCTCCTGTGCCGATATCTTGGCTCTTGCCGCTAGAGATGTCGTTTCGTTGGTACGATGAGGGCCCTCCACTAAATTCATTTTCCAAAAACTTTTTCATTGCACGAGATCAATTATTGATCTAACTTTTTCACTCCGACGAATAGCAGAACATGTATATAGAAGGGCCATGCTTATCTGACAGTCACCGTTAGTAATGATAGGTTGAGTCACTAGCTAGACTCCTGGCATAACGTCAGTGGTAGTATGTAGGTCATGGTTGTCTTTTTTATATTATATCTTGTGGCATATATGTCACCTTACTTACAATAGTAACGGTGACTACCGGTTAAGCTTTATCCAATATAAAACTCGAGGATTTAAGGAAAAATTACTTTAAAAGGCACACAATTTTGAACTCTTGTAGGGTGCTTTACTATGGAATATGCCAATATGCTACTCTATTCCACAACATGACAGAAACATTAGTATGTATAAAATTGATTTTCCTGTTAAAATGAATAGCATTTGCAATTGATTTTCTTCATTCTTATTCTCTTTTGGTTAAAGAGGAGGAATCCCTGCATCCAATCTAAAAGGAACTCCAGCTCCATGGAATTAATCAAATCATCAAGTCAAGCATCAACATCTCATCCAAAACTTTTTCATTTCACGAGATCAATTATTGATCCAACTTTTTCGCTCCGGTGAATAGCAGACCGTACATATAAAACTCGAGGATATATAGAAAAATTACTTTAAAAGGCACACAATTTTCGAACTCTTATAGGGTATTTTTATTATAGAATATTCCAATATGCTACTCTATTCCCCAACATGACGAAACAATAGTATGCATAGCATTGATTTTCCTGTAAAAATGAATAACAATCGCAATTGGATTTTCTTCATTTTTATTCTCTTTTGGTTTCGGCGATTCGATAGTGTCACACGATCATGTTATAATCAGTTGCTATTCTTAGCAAGATTTCCGAAATTTTGTGCAGGCAGGAGGGCCATTCTATAGTGTTGAATTGGGGAGGCGTGATGGAAGAGTATCGACTAAACTTGGTGTTCAACATAATCTTCCTCAACCTAGTTTCAATTTGAACCAGCTCAACTCCATGTTCGCCTCTCGTGGTCTCTCCCAAACAGACATGATCGCCTTATCAGGTAATCAATTTCTTTTACTAAGAGATTTGATGGATTAATAAGACAAGAGATCTATAGACCATTTAATTACATGATAATCCTTTTTTTTTTCACTTAAGTATTTTGCACCCTCCGAGCCAAGTACCTTTTCCTGCATAAGTATATTAATTAAAAGTATTGGTGTTCTTGTTGTAATCTATATAACATAAATATATACTAACGAGTTTTTTCCTAAGAATTATTACTAACGCTCCGTTTGTTTCGCAGAAAATAAATGTTTTGGAAAACATTTTTTCTTCTTAAATAGCTTACAAAAATAAGTGAATAAGAAATTACTTTCGTTGTCCATTAAAATATTTAGACATAATTGTTGTTGACGATAAAACTCTTTTCGTTAACGAATTATTTCAACATTTCAGTCGCTTATTTTTAGGAAATATTTTTTGAATTATTTATTTTTTACGAATAAACGGAGCCTAAGAGTGATCCATAACTCTAATTTACGGAATTATTACTGGAGAAGCTCTAATTGTTTTAATGTAATTTGCAAAATCTACATGAAAGAGTAAAGTGGTTTGGCATAAATTAGGTGAGCCGTCAAGTCAAGATGCGTGACCACTTCCACTTTTCTGCATCCCATCCTTGTCTGGAATATAAATATATTCATAGGAAGTGGAAGAGAAGTGTTCATAGATAGACACCCAATTGCTTCTTATTGGAGCAACGTGCTAGACAACTAGGCAAGCATTAGAGTCCACTTGATTAGCTTGCATAGATTCATGTATATAACATATGATAGCTCAGACGGTTGTGGTCTAATGTTTATCGGGTAACGTCAGGTGCGCACACGATTGGATTCTCTCACTGCGGCAAATTCTCCAGGCGGATCTACAACTTCAGCCCGGCAAGGCGGATCGACCCGACCCTGAACTTTGGCTACGCACTGCAGCTGAGGCAGATGTGCCCGATTAGGGTGGACCCCCGGATCGCCATCAACATGGACCCCGCGACACCTCGGAGTTTCGACAACGCCTACTACAAGAACCTCCAACAAGGAAAGGGCCTCTTCACCTCCGACCAGACGTTGTTCTCCGATCCGAGGTCGAGGGCCACGGTCAACCTGTTCGCGTCGAACAACGCGGCGTTCCAACAGGCCTTCGTCGCCGCGATCACGAAGATGGGTCGGTTCGGGGTCAAGACCGGGAACCAGGGGGAGATTAGGATCGATTGCAGTCGCCCCAACTAGGGCTATTTCCTTGGCCTATGATTTAAGTCGAGTTCTACTTTAGTGGTCAGGACCTTCGCGAGGGAGCAGAATAACGAGGTTGCTGGCGAAAATGGTGAGATTTGATCATGGCGATGACTGTGTATGATAAACCAAATCGCCTGATGAATAAGGAATTCCAGAAATTCATATTTATGAATGCATTTCTTTGTTGGTAGCATGTGTCCACAAGGGTTATTTGATTATAATAGAATAATAATCGACAGCAAAAGTCAAACTTTAAATCAATGCAGATAGGTATCTCTAATTTAAATTGTTCATTCATCCTAGCCAATTGATTTGGGCTTGCATGGACGAGTTGAATTCTCCTTTGAAAAAAAAAAAAAAGGCACGCTCTCTATAATGATATATCCATAAAATGCGCAGTAGAATCGTCTATGTATGAATCTTTAGGTCTAATTCATGGAATAGATGGTTGTATCTTGTTTTGTTGGACAAAAAGTTAAAGCTGTATGTAGAGAAACACGTATGGTAAAAAATATTCTCAAAGTGTTTCGAGAACACTTTTGATAAATAGAAACACTTTTTAAGCAGAAATAAGATAAAGAAACAAAAAAAAAACTTGCTTCTGTGTTTCCGGACCACTTTTTAGAAATACATTTGGAACATTTTTTTACAAACAATTGGGAACACTTGTGCTCCCGAGCTTCGACCTCAGCCGCCGATGGCGGGGGTCGGCCTCACGCTCACCGTGCAAACGCGTTTATACTCTTTTTTTTTTAGAATACATTTTTTTTTTTTTTTGCAGTTATCAAATGTATTTTGTTCCCAGAAATCGTTGCAAGGAATAGAAATAGAAAAAAAAATTATGTTTTAAAAGTTATTTCGGGAACAGAAATGTTATCATACGCGATCTAAAACTCTCAAAAATTTGAATAAGCAAGACATCTGTACAAAGGTCGAGAAGATGAATTTAATTTTATTCAGGATGACGAGTCTGTAGACAAAACTGGAAAGAAACGTGAGAGTTCACGGGCTCGTTGCTTCCACAAGCTGCCAGGTTTTTATAGTATAATCTAAATACAAGACGCGACCAAAGTAGACCATTTCGCCCTTAGAAAAGTAGAATCGTGAGCTGTTCGAAAGTTCATGGAAAAGACAAAGGGAGACGTCTCGAATCGATGAGGCATCCCATTGAAAGGCTTTAAATGATAGAGGCGGCTCATACTAACCGAAAGAAATAAATAAAGAACACTAACGGCTCCATCTCCTTCCTCCCTTCCCCTTCCTTACGCCGCATCAACCGCCGCGCCTCAGCACCTCCGCGTTCATCTCGTCTTGATCGATGGTGGCGGCAATGCGAAGGAGGGAGACCGAGGGCTGAAGGGATGAAGATGGCAGAGGGCGAAGTGGAGAGAGTGGGGGAGCTTGTGCATCTATCAAGTCGAGCCGAACCAAATATGAGGCACACGGAGGGTGTCAAGGTAGAGGGAAGAAGCGGCACGACAACACAGGCGATGACAATGTTGTGCGGCCGCTAGTGATGGTGGCAATGCACATCGAAGGGATGGGGGCATGGCCTCTGCAGTGCTAAAGAGAGCAGAGTCGGCAGTTCACTTAGGACGACCGATCATAGTTTCATCACTTATGCAGCCTCATAATAAAGAGAGATCTGAAGTATTGATGATTTCAAGTGACGGCAAAGACCCATCAAAAAAAAGGACCCCATCAAGGTTTTCTATACATAAATAGCATTAGTTTTTTTTATCAATTAATGCTATTTTTTTTTGGTAAAAGCAAGAAATATATAAGCTACTCAAAAAGCGCGATTACAAAAAGCTGGAACACAAACCTGACACCAATTAAGACAGTAGGAATGTCTCAAAGGTACGAATGTGTAGCGGCAAAAAAGGGGGGGCCAAAGGCACACATTAAACAGCCTAATAAACGGCCAGCAAGTGCAGCAGAACAACCGTACAAATTAAGAAAAAATATCAAGGGACAACCCCAATTGGCTTGGATCTTTTGTTACCCGGAGAGTCTTGAATCGGCTTCAAGGACAGACCTCGGTCTTTCACCAACTTAGTTAAATGAATGCGCATGGAGGGCACGAAACAATGTCGGTTGCGGAAGAGGGCATTATTCCTTTCCATCCATATGACGTAGCAGAGAGCAGAAAAGAGAATCGACCAATTTGATCCCGAAATGAGGATCTCTTGAATGTTCGGCCAACCCAAGAAAGAGTTTCAGCCAGGGTCTATTTCGCCAATGCAAGTTGAACTTGGATGCCAAAAATGGGCCAAGGATTCAGTGGAAGAGCAGCCAAAGTATAAGTGGTCTATTGAGTCCGGTCTACAACGGCAGAAGGCACAAGCGCCATCTGCAATTCTATGGTAGGCTAGCAAGTATACCTGCGTGGGCAGCCTTTTGAGGGAGATCAACCATAGCAGGAAGGAATGTCTCGGCACAATGCTTTTGTTCCACACAAAGGAGCACCAGGGTACCTTCGGAGCTTTCAAGCGAATAGAGTCCCACGCAGAAGCTATGGAGAACTTACTAGAGGGGCATTAAGCCATAACAGCTTGTCTCTGCGATTTTCCTCAAGGGCAGGGACATGTTCCGCCCAACCTGTAAATAGGTTGAGGAAGTAAGACGCTGGCCAGGAACCACGATAAAAGTCTCGAACAGAAGCATCCCTCGGTATACCAGAGTTGTAAATATCACGATCCGAGAATAGCAAGTGCAAGGGGCCTCAAGGGTGCCAATAGTCAAACCAGAAGGATGAGGAGGCTCCATCACCAATCTGCATTTTAAATGTCAGTCTGAATTCTTGGCGTAAGTCAAGAATTTTTTTCCAGCTCCACGAACAAAACGTCGGTTTGGTGGAAACCCAGAAGTTCTTTTTCTTCAGAAAGTTTGAATGAATCCATCGACACCAAAGTGATTCTTTGTCTGAGAAAAGCACCCAGATGTGCTTAAGCATGGAAGCTCGGTTGGAATCAAATAGACGCCGTATGCCCAGGCCACCTTCATCCTTTGGTCTACACACATCTTCCCAAGGGACTTTTCGCACCCCCAGCACCTAGTTCCGGTCCCTTCCACAGAAACTGTCTGAGAATCAATTCAATTCTAGCTAGCACTGCCTTCGGGAGAGTGAAAACATTCGCCCAAAATACTTGGATAGCATGTAAGACTGATTTGATGAGCTAGAGACGACCAGCAAAGGACAAGAAACGCTGGGACCAGGAGCGAGCTCTTGCCGTTATTGAGTTCACCAGAGAAGTGCAGTCTGCCTTGCCTAGCCTAGATGCAATGACAGGGACACCAAGGTAGCAAAAAGGGAGCTTACCTTCCTGGAAACCGAAGCAGTCCAGAATGCCTTGTCGAGTAGAAGCAGATCCCCAGATAGGAATATCTCACTTTTGCTTGGGTTCGGAGTTGAGGCCAGACCACTTCGAGAATAAGTTCAGACCCAACTTGAGGAGATTAGCCGAACCAATGTTTGCCTAGTGAAGAGAAGCACGTCATCAGCAAAGAATAAGTGCGATAACCTGGTATGTTTGCAACGCCAATAAAATTTGAAGTCCGGTTGCCAGTCTGGCATTGAGGACTCCATCAACACTTCCATAGCAAGAGTGAATAAGTAGGGAGACATAGGATCGCCTTGGCGGATGCCTTTCCACTAGCAAAGTATCCGTGGAGGTCCCCATTGATAGCCACCGAAAATTTTGGAGAAGAAACGCACTCCATAACCAAGCACACAAATTTGGCCGGAAGCCAAACGATTGAAGGACTACCTTGATAAATCCCCAATCAATGGTGTCATAAGTCTTCGAAAGTCCACTTTGATGGCACACTTTGGAGAATAAGGTTCGTGGTGGAATCCAGCAAATAACTCTTGAGCAATGAGGATATTATCAGTAATCCTCCTCCCCTTACGAAGGCATTTTGGGGTGACTAATGATAGACGCAAGACACCAGCAATCCTGTTAGCAAGAATTTGGTGATGCACTTATAAACCGTATTGCAGCAAGCAATGGGGCGGGAGTCATTCATGGCCGACGCATTAGGGATCTTGGGAACCAGGGTAAGTATTGTCGCATTAATCTCCTTAAAAGGCACCCAGAGCGAAAGAAGTCTTTAATGGCCAGGGTTACCAGTGGCCCTATAACATCCCAGCAGAAGTGAAGAATTCAACATTGAAAACCATCCGGACCTGGGGCTTTACCTTTCGCAAGGGAAAACATCGCATTCGGATCTCTGTTCCCGTCACTTCACAAGTAAGACCCTGCACCTGTTCGTCATCCAAAATATGCGGGAGGATAGGACGGATGTCCTCCACAGCAGACCGAGTGGATGTAGGTGCTGCAGCAAGCAAATTTCAAAGTGAGTTACAATAAGTTGTTGTACCTTGATAGGGTCACTCACGGTAGAACATCTATATCAGTGACCGAGAGGATACGGTTTGTAGGCGCCTTTTGTTGACGAAATGGGGAAGTACGCCGTATTTAGATCGCCTTCCTTAACCATCTAATCCTGATTTCTGTCTATAGAAAGACTCTTCCTGGAGCTGAAGCTCAGAGAAGGTCAGTAGCCTTTCTTTTCAAGGTTCGCCTTCTCTTGGTTAAATGGATCACTAGGCAACTCATCCTGAATCCGCTTGAGGGTTGATCTGGCTTCCTCGGTACGGGCTGATCGGCTTCCTCGTACGAGCTGAGATATCAGAGAAGAACTCTCGAGTATCAATAAGATAACAAAGCAACCCAAGATTTCCAATGGGCACAAAGGTTATAACATGCTTGACTCTCGAGCTAAAGAGGTATTGCGCCGACATCCGAACTCCATAAATCCGGCTTTTATTTTATTTTTTTCATCACAATCGCACAAATCCTCAAGTGCTACAAACGAGCCAGTTGTTTGAATCTTTTGTGGCAGGTGCGGGATTGTTGCAGTTATTTTCAGAGAAAATCGCTAGCATTGGTCGCCACTCCTACCCTTATCGCTGATAAAAGGGGAAAACTTGTTGGGTAGTTGAAATGGCGAAAACTTACCCAGGATGTCATAAATCTATTGTAATTGTGACAATTCAGTTTTAAATTTTTTTTTTATCAGCAAAATAACCTTTATTGATACTCTACGCAACACCAAAAGGGCCTAAGTCCTAAACTTTTGTAATTGTGCTAATTCAGACCATTTGCCGTTGACATTGATGTGGTGTCGCCGGCGCTGACGTGGATAATTTTGATAATATATTTTATTTTATTTTTTTTTTATTATTTTTCCTCATTTTCCCTTTTTTTTCTCATCCCCTTCCGACTACTATCGTGTCCGGTGAGTTGTGGCCAGTAAAGGTCGCTAAAGCTCACTAGCCACGAAGGAAGAAAAAAAAAAAAAAAAATAAATAAAAAATTAAATATTATTAAAAATTATCCTCGTCAGCGTTGACTAACACAGTAGACTAAATTGTGTCAAAATATATAGAATTCAATTGGCAAAAAAAAAATAAGATAAATTGGCACAATTGCAATAGACTTGGGTTTTTTTTTTTTTTTGGGTAATTGTCCCTTAAATGGCTTTCAGGCCTAAGAGGAGGCCCATTTTGGAAATGCTCCGACGTAGGAAAAACGTGTTGGGTAGTTGAAATGGGCTTCAAGGCCCAAGAGGCCCACTTTGGAAATGCGCCGACGTGGCTTCATTCCTCTCCTCTCTCATCCCTGGGCGTTGTTGGCATTGTCGTTCTTATTTCTATCCACAAGATCATGGCGCAAAAATCAATTGGCAGTTTCAATTCCTCCTCCATCCTCACCTACTCCATATATAGATTACAGAAGTCCCTTCTCCGTTTTTTTTTTTAAGGCCCCTCATCACCATTTTCAACCAGAAAAAAAATGGCAGCACCGATAGAAGTGACCGTTGCGGACACCAGGAACTGAGGAAGGAAGTTGACGAATTGAATTGAGTCGGCCATTGCTGGTGCATCCTTCGCCTGTTTCGAGCAGTTTCAGCTTCTTCGCTTTGATGGGTATCGTGTTCAAGCAATAAATCATCCGTGGAAAGAAGCGAAATCAAGAAAATGCGGGTACTTGAGGCGCCTCTTTCATGTTCTAAGATGGCCTCACCCTGCAATTACTGTCCATCCCTGTACAAGGTACTCTTTGCTTCTGCTTCTTTTTCCCTTTTTTAGCACTTTAATTTTGGTCCCATGTTGGTATTTTCATGCTGTCTTTGTGATGATAATGCACATGATGAACATTGGTTTACTTCTCTTGGGTTTTTTTTTTTTTTTTTTTTTGTCTTTCTGGTTCCAGAATTTTAGTGCAGATTGTGGAGGTTTCTCTTCAAGAAAATGCTCCTTTCTTAAAGGTCATTTTGACACAACAAGGTTGTTCCGATGCAAGTCGAAGCATTTCCGTGGAAAAACAAGAGGTAATAAAACAAAAGAGAAGAAATTTGATTTGTACACTGTATTGTTCTTGTTCGAATTGATCAGGATTAGTATAGATTCTGGACATGTTAAGTGAGTTTTCACAGATATTGCTCATCTGTATCAACATCATAGCATGTGCTGTTAGGTTGCTCAGTGTAAGGCAGGAACAGGTTTTGGTACATGGATGAACTGGGTTCGAAGCACGAGACTTTCAGACTGCTTGATTTCAATTTTGTAGAAAGAAATGTTGGTGGACGCAAAGGCACTAGAGAAGTAGCAAGTGCCTTTGTTATTTGGTAACTATGGCGACTCCAAATGATTAAGAACATCCAATCCAATTTGATTGGAAATGGTCATTTGCTATATGGCAAGCATGTGTCAGTGCAACGATATTTGCTTTCTGGTTTTGGCTGGTACGCCTATCTCCTGATTCTGGTTGCAAAATTCTAATGTTGTAGGACCTGTCGTTTTGCCTAGGTGCGTTCTCCCATTGACAGAGGACAATGTGGAGAAGGTTTTGGATGAGGTGAGGCCTGGTTTGATGGCTGACGGAGGCAATGTAGCCTTGCACGAGATAGATGGCCTTGTTGTGGTGTTGAAACTCCAAGGAGCATGTGGGTCATGCCCGAGCTCCACGATGACTCTGAAGATGGGCATCGAAACTCGCTTGCGGGATAAGATACCCGAAATAATGGCGATCGAGCAGATCATGGACACCGAAACTGGCCTCGAGTTGAATGAAGAAAAATATCGAAAAGGTAAAATGAAGAAACATACCCTGCATTCATTTTCTTCTGTATGTTCTTTAAGTCGTTATTGCAACATCACGCCAAGTAAAAGGTTAATCATAATTGAAGTTTGCTATCAGCAGTACTAATTGCCTGGTCCTCCTACCGAATTTTAGGCCTTGTGCCGACCATTAGGCTGTCCCATGCTTGAGTTAATAGACAGTTCAAATTATTCGGTTTTTGGAATCTCGCTTATTGTTTTTCTTATTCCTTCTTTCCCAAATATGTCTTAGAATAGATTCTTTGTTATCTTGAGAATTGGTTAGTAAGAGTTCCAGCGGCCTATGTTCAGGTGTTGGCGGAGATAAGACCATACCTGGCGGGAACAGGCGGTGGCATTCTTGAGCTTGTTCAGATTGATGGATATGTCGTCAAAGTTCGGCTGAGTGGACCTGCCGCAGGCGTTATGACTGTCCGCGTCGCTTTGACGCAAAAGTTGAGGGAAAAGATTCCGGCTATTGCAGCTGTCCAGCTCATAGAATGATGGACTGCATCTATAATATGTTTTGCTATGTTGAGCCGAAGTTGGAGAGCCAACAAAGTATATGCAAAGTGCGTTTCTAGGATCTTACCCTTTTCGTGTTCGCATACTGGGGAAGCATTAAGAAATAGGCAGGGGAAGGCGAGGGAATAGTCTTTTCCATGTTACTGTTGATACTGGTTGTAAGGTTGTTCTATGGTCACAGAGTGAACTCTGCAGATTTTCTAATGAAATCTGTACGCTATGA
>JAGVVM010001391.1:5000-7500 GCA_019149425.1 Psidium friedrichsthalianum | reverse complement strand
GGCCGAGCGAACTGGTCGGCCATTGAGCATGAAATGGGGAACACGACCCATGGGCATGAATGAGCGACGATCTTGTGACGTTAGGCAACGATCGAGCGATGGTTGAGTCCCGATCGAGCCAAAGATCAAACCATGACCGAGACCTTAACGGGTCGAGGGGAGGGGAGATTGAGGCGAGATAGGGTCGAGATCAAAGCGACGATTCAGCCATGATCGGCACATGATCTCGCTCTCGTGTCTAGCGTTGCGGGTGAGCCACTATTTTTTGAATTGGTGAACGACCCTTGAGCATCGATGAGCCAACGATCATGTCGCGATCAGGCGATGGTTGAGCGATGATTGAGTCCCAATTGAGCCAATGTCAAACCATGACCGAGGCCATGATTGGCCAAGGGGAGGGGAGATTGAGGCGAGATTCGGAGGCGATCGAAGCGATGACTAAGCCATGGTCGACGCATGATCTTGGTTTTTCACGTCTAGCGGTGCGGATGTGCCCTTGTTCGATGGGTTCATGCGCTCTTTGAGTTCTCATGCTCAATGAGTCATGGATTGGTCGCTGGTTTACTTCCAGTGTACGCGATGGCGTGTGAGAATCCATGAGAATTGTGCATGAGAACTCAAAGAGCGCATGAACCCATCGAACAAGGGCACATCCGCACCGCTAGACGTGAAAAACCAAGATCATGCGTCGACCTATGGCTTAGTCATCGCTTCGATCGCCTCCGAATCTCGCCTCAATCTCCCCTCCCCTTGGCCAATCATGGCCTCGGTCATGGTTTGACATGGCTCAATTGGGACTCAATCATCGCTCAACCATCGCCTGATCGCGACATGATCGTTGGCTCATCGATGCTCAAGGGTCGTTCACCAATTCAAAAAATAGTGGCTCACCCGCAACGCTAGACACGAGAGCGAGATCATGTGCCGATCATGGCTGAATCGTCGCTTTGATCTCGACCCTATCTCGCCTCAATCTCCCCTCCCCTCGACCCGTTAAGGTCTCGGTCATGGTTTGATCTTTGGCTCGATCGGGACTCAACCATCGCTCGATCGTTGCCTAACGTCACAAGATCGTCGCTCATTCATGCCCATGGGTCGTGTTCCCCATTTCATGCTCAATGGCCGACCAGTTCGCTCGGCCGAGTCCCGCACGCTCGGCCAATGGCCGGCCAAGTGGCTCGGCCACGTACCCGTGCTCTCGGTCAAGTCGCCCGGCCAAGTCGCCCGGCCGCGTCCCGTGCACTCGGCCAATGGCCGGCCAAGTCGCTCGGCCACGACCCATGCAATCGGCCATGAATGCCTGCGTGAGGGGGAGCCACGCGATGCAAGGGTCGTCCATGTATTTGCGTAGAGATGCTCCGTTTGATCCATTATTGATTCATGAACGACTCATTCGTGCGCCCGTAGCATGGATCTTGCACAGCTCAACATTGCCCGTCACCCCGACCGGAGCACCTCTACCCCCCTAAAGAGCCTTATGAGCAGTTTTTCTCCCAGCAGGAGTAGACATTCACCATGCTTGAGATGGCACCACGTCTCTAAAAAAATGTAGAAATTGAATTTGGATGTGATTTTTTGCAAGGATGTGTAGGAAAATGTGAACTAAATTATGGAAAGTGAAGAAAAAAATTTCGCCGAACATATTTTTTTTAATTTTTGGCAATTAACAAATTAAAAAAAAATAGAAAATGACAAAAAAAAAATACTTGGGAGATGGGGAAAACAATGGCAGGCCATTTTCTTGACTCAAAAAATTTTAGAAACAAGAATGGATTCAATCGGACGAGAAATGATCGATAAGCGATCGGTCGGAACTTGCGTGTCAATTGAACGGTCGAGCGACCGATGCACGACTCATGCTGAACGGCCGATCGACCGATGCACGACTCATGCCGAACGGCCCATCGACCGATGCATGACCCATGCGGAGCGGCCGATCGACCGAGTCGCTCGGCCATGACCCGTGCACTGGCCGGCCGCGACCCGCGCGCTCGGCTAATTCGATCGGCCACGAATCGCACGCCCGGCCGATCCGCACGGCCATGCGCCGTGCATTGGCCGGCCACGACCCGTGCGCTCGGCCGACTCGCTGGGCCACGATCCGTCCGCTCGGCCAACTCGCTCGGCCACGACCCGTGAGCTCGGCCAGTGCGGTCGGCCACGACCCTCGCTCGGCCGACGACCGGCCAAGTTGAACGGCCGATCGACCGATGCATGACTCATGGGGGACGGCCGATCCACCGATGCACGAACCATGCAGAATGGCCGATCGACCGATCGATGCACCACTCATGCAGAGCGGCCAATCGACCGATCGATGCACGACTCATGCGAAGCGGCCGATCGATCGATCCACGACTCATGCCGAGCGCCCGAGCGGCCGATGCACGACTCATGCGGAGCGCCCGAACGGCCGATGCACGACTCATGCGGAGCGCCCGAACGGCCGATGCATGACTCATGTTGAACAGGTGATGCATGACTCATGTTGAACGGCCGA
>JAGVVM010001390.1:0-11067 GCA_019149425.1 Psidium friedrichsthalianum | reverse complement strand
CCCGACGATGTGTTGTTATTTGCGGAGGCTAACATGTGCTCGGTTCGGCTTTGCATGATGGTTTGAAGCTGTTTTCATCGTGGTCGGGCTTTTTGCCAAATTGCCATAAGAGCGAGATTTATCTCTCGGGTGGTTCGGAGACCTTGTGTTCTCAGATTATCTCTCGTCTTGGGTTTGCTGAAGGTTCCCTCCGTTCAGGTATCTGGGAATCCCGGTTATCTCCTCCCGTCTTCGTCAAGCGGATTGTACTACTCTTGTGAACATGATCACGGCCCGGGCTCGATCATGGACTCAACGCTTCCTTTCGTTCGCTGGCCGTATTCAACTGGTACGCTCCGTGCTCCATGCTATCCATGTTTTCTGGTCCAACATTTTTATGCTTCCGAAGTCGGTCATTGGGAGCATCGAACGTGTCCTCCGGCAATTCCTTTGGAAGGACCCGGAACTTGGTGGAGGTGGAGCGAAGGTCTCTTGGGATGATATCTGTAGGCCGAAGATGGAGGGTGGTTTGGGTCTACGGAAGCTGGTGGATTGCAACAGGGCGGCTCTTCTGAAGCATATCTGGATCTTGTTTTCCGACAAGGAATCTCTCTGGTGTAAGTGGATTCACTCCAACTTCTTGAAGAAGAAGAGCTTTTGGGTGGTCCCGGTCCCGACCTTCTCTTCATGGGCTTGGAAGAAGATTTGGCGCTACGAGTGGATTTTTCCAATCTTTTTCAATGGCGCGCTGGGCAGGGGTCCACGGTTTCCTTCTGGTTCGACTATTGGCACCCACGTGGTCCATTATACCTGTTGTTTTCGAATAGGGACATTTACTCCTCGGGTATCCCTCGGGATGCTCGGGTCTCGGATGTTCTCCCTGGTGAGGGCCGATCGTCTAGGGTGCTTGACATTCTCAATTCATGGCCCGAACCTATGCCCATCATCAATCCTTCTCGCCCGGATCAGCTCATTTGGATGGGTCACAGCTCGGGTAAGTTTTCTGTTTCCTCGGCTTGGGAGTTCTTAAGGCGTAAGAGTCCGGTGGTTCGGTGGCATTCTTTTGTTTGGGACTCTGCGATTGTGCCCCGCCATGCTTTCCTCTTGTGGATTATCACCCTATCCCGGCTCCCCACCCAGACTTTCCTTATTGCCAAGCGCCGAATTATGGACGGTGTGTGCGCATTCTGTCGGAGCCGGCCTGATTCCATCAATCACCTGTTCTTCCGGTGTTCTACATCAGCCTCGTTGATCCGTTTCTGGGCATCTAGGTGCTGCATTGTTTGGCGTGATTTGGACTGGTCGGATCTCATGCTGTGGGCTTCCAAACGGCTTAAGGGTCGACGTTTCCACCGCTTGATTGCCCGCTTTTCCTTTGCGGCTCTATGCCATATGATCTGGACCACTAGGAATCAAATTATCTTCCGCAACCACTTGCTGTTTGTGCCGGTTATGGAGCAGCACCTGTGCAAAGCTGTTCGGGATAAGGCCTTCTCGTTGAAGCCCGTGGAGGACACCCCTTCCAATCGACGGATTCAGCGTGCTTGGGACATTCCGGAGACTATCTTTCTCTGATGTGTTTTTTGAGTGTTTGTTGATCTTTGTTGTTCTTTCCTTGTTTCTGTTTTTGTGCTGATCTTGTAAGACGGGCTCTGCCCTCCCGTGTATGTCCCGCCGATGTGTGCGGTTTGCTTGACGTCCCTCATCCTTGATCCGTTGGGTTTCCCCCTAGGCTCGGGGCTATGTGGATGGTCTTTCCTGTACATGCACTTTGAAAAAGCTATACAATTTCTTACCTTATCAAAAAAAAAAAAATCAGAAGATGAAAATAATAATGCAATTCCAAAAATCCTTCCGGTAGTCTATGGCCTAGCGTTTTCCCGTCACTACATCGAAGTGCGCTACTATAATTCAATTTTAAACAGTTCTAGGAGTCATTAATATTAATTTCTTAGGACCATTAGAAATCTAAAATCCTACTTGTTGGGAAAAAAAAAAAATCAACCAATCACCTAAAGATGGACCTGTTCTACGAAAACTAAACATCTAAATCTAGAGATTCGGTTATTCATGAGGAATGGTTAGCATACCCACTTCACCTTTTCGGTACCAGAGTCTTCTTTTCACGCAGTGCCTCGAGATTTCTTAATTTTAATATACATTATGGCTTTCTTTTGGGTTTGGAACTTGAAAACTTCACCGTCCACCCTCATGTGAAATCGCCACATCATGGGGCCCACAACAACTCGACTCCTCCGTGCCACATTCTAGTGTCCTTATGCTATATTTTGTTGATGACAAAAATGTTATTTATTTGTTCATTTTTTTATGCACCACAAGCGGTTTTTTTTTAAAATATTTTTCAAATCATTCATTCTTCGCTTGATAAACGAAACCTTATTGGCTTTTATTTTCTATCGACAAATAGATATATATTCGAACTGGTGATTGTTCATGAACTTGGACAGTTCTAGATAGCACAAAAATTACGGAATGCCCGGTCAAAGAATTGTTCAAATCATAAAAGGTTGTATTGGTTCACTTTCTTCTTCCAATTAATTGTGACCTTGGTTTATTTTGCTTAACATTTGGATTTCTATAGAGTACTTGTTTCAGAACAGCAAGATATTCAATTAACTGATATCGCAGGGTGCAGAAAAGTTCTTCATCTTCCATACTAAGGTTAACAAGAGAGCAGACTTCATCAGCACATTGGGAAGGAGAACAGCAAAAGAAGTGACCGAGCACTGATTTAATATCTACCTATCTCATCTGAGGAAAATTGGTCCGTTACGCCCCGCAGAAAATTACCATTTTTTTTAAATTTTCCTTTTCAGCGTTCTATTTATAGCTTCTCTTGGTTTCAAATAAGTCCTAAAGAACATATAAATATACATAGAAAGAGTTTGTTTTTTTGGTCGGAACAAAGAGTTTACTCGACGGTGTGTGTAGTACAATATTTGTTGGTTTTTACCGTAGTCCAATAAAAGGATTTATTTTCCAAATAGAAGCTTTCATACACGGATCCACAACACTTTTCGTTGCCCATCAAGAAAGAGACAACAATAACATTCTCAAAATACTACCACACACTTCAAACGTTTTCGGTCAATCAAAAAGAGGCTAAGATCCTTTTTGTTAAACGATTTTGATGTAAAAAAGTAATTGTGATTAGAATTATATTTTCTCATCCTGTTTTCCGAATAATTTTTAGAGAATCAGAACGCACTTGGTAACTATTCAAAATTTCTATTCCCGAATAGAAATGCGTTTAGTAACGGCACAAAACTTTTATTCCCGAAAACAACTAGGTAGTGAGAATTATTTTTTAAAATTTTTTCATCTTTTTATAATCTTTTTAAATTTTTTTAATTTTTAATGTCCCCCTTTAAAAAATTTTAACCTTTTTTTGTTAAATTTTAAAGCTTATTTTTAAATTTAATTTTTAAAAAGTATATTTAAAAAAATTAGTTGTTAGTAAATTTTCAAATCTAATTTTAATTTTTTTTAAAGTTTAGAAGTTCATGTGGAAGCCCATGTGGATTTAATTTTTTAAAAGAATTGAGACTTTATTCTTTTTGTGATTCTCAAAAGTGATTCTATTTTTTATAATCAATTTTTTCATTCTGTTTTTGTTCCAAAACAAAATAATTTACGTTACCAAATATGTTCTAATTCTTTTTTTTTATTTCGAAGAATAAAATCAAAGAATTAGAATCGTTGCCAAACATATCCTAACTCTCTCATACAACATCGACAACGACAAGGAAGACGCCAAAGATGGCATTATTCGTTGTTTAATAGCGATACCACGTAATGGAAGCATTCAACCGAGGATAGAAGTGTTCACATCAATAGGACTTTCGGAATTGTCTTCTATTCTCTCTAGCACTTGAAGTAGCAGAGGCAAGCCAATCCCCAGTTGAAATGACAAGCCGCATGCACTGCACCCGCCCAATTCTTGCCCTGGTGGTCGCAATGATTGTTATCATCGCAGTACCCGCTCCATGTCTTGCTTCGCCTCCCGCATAATTTTGCTTCCGCCGTTCAGGCATGGCCTAAATGAATGCTCATCCCAAACAAATAGATTCAATAAATGAGTTTACTAATTATTTAGATGCAATTCACTTCTATGACTCTCTCTTCATTCTCTCTCACTTTCACTCCATCTTGTGTTCACTCATCTTAGTTTGAGTATGAGTTTTTTTTTTTATATAATAATGTTAGAGTAAATATGGAAGTATTTTAGGAATATGAGTCAAGTTGTGTATGAAGTTGGCACGAGTCGGGTTGAGTATAAGTCACTAAATTTGCATCATAATAAATGAGTCTATTTAGGTCGGACCATTTATGACTCGATTCAAACTCGACCTGATCCACTCGTTTGACGAGTGATATGGAGTCACACTTGCTTGTATTCGCGTATTTTTCACATGTTCTTCCACTTTCATGCACACTGTGGTATTTCGTGTATTGTTTGCGAACCCATACTTGTATAACCAGCGAATGCTAACACCCTGTATGCATGTTTTTCTGAAAGAACTAAACACACACCCTTTATACACGAACCGTAAAAATGCCAAACACCTTTATTCACAGGCTCAAATGCAATTGCGAGTAGACTGACCAGCGAGGAGGAGAAAATAAAGACAAATCCGGACGATGAAGGTGGCACTCCTGAAGAACTTCGCCATGCTGAAGGAGGGAGTAGTAATTGCAAGGAGAGAACGTTTAAGACTAAAGGCGATGGTGCATGCTTAGCGGTCGTTTGAGCACCAAAATTTATAGGCGAAAGGGTCGAAGATGAAAAAACAGAGCTCAACCTGCGGGTCCTCCTACATATTTTGTTTATCGAATATAGGAAAGAGTTTCGACGGAGACATTTAACTTTCATGTTGTCAACTAGTCTTTTTCTTGAGTCGACACCCCTGAGAATATGCGTCTCAGGTGAACTTTCATAGTATAAAGTGTCCTTCCTGGCAATGGCTTTCAATGTGACGTACCTAAGTCCGTCGAAATGGTTTATAATTGCAGTATCCATGAGTTCAATGCGTGGTTAAAAATGTCACCATCGAGCTTAAACTTCGGCGAACATACCTCATCCGGCCGTTTGTCGTGTGAATTAAACATGTTCATGTTGCTGTTGGAAAACGACAAAGACAGGACAAGGGAAGAGTTTCGCTTTTGAATAGTTCGATGTTCTAACGATGAGACATCATGTTTAATTCAATAAAAAAAATGAAGAGAGTGATAAAGTTTCGATCGCCATAATTATCATTTATTCCCACATCTAAATGGGCCCAATTCCCTAAAACCTCCGGAGCTTTAACTGTAGTTCAAATTCTGCATCGAACTCTTTTTATATAAAAATTACGCACTCTCACAACTCGATTCAGGCTGCCATGGAGGTAATGACCTATGGCTAGCATGGAGTTGGTCCGCACCGCCAGTACTTAGATTCATGGTCGCACGAGGCTAGCAGCCTCCAGGAAAGTAAATAGACTTAGGTAATGGTTGTCGATCTATGGTCTAAAGAGAGTGTTGTTAGCAAGGGGCTGTGTGGCAGTGGCGATAGGGGCACAAGTTGTTGTGATATGGCCTAGGTTCGATGCGGAAGAAGAAGCAAAAAAAAAAGAAAAAGCAAAAAAAAACAAAACAAAAGCAAAGGAGGGAAATGAAAAAAAAAATATTACAAATGGTAATGAAAGGGGGAGCTCCATTATAAGAACAAGCAGACAAGTGAGTAAATTTATCCTTCAGATCATCACATCTCATTGAAGAATTAGCAGGCTTTACGGTTCTATTTATTTTGCGAAAAACAAATAATTTGGAAAATATTTTTCAAAAAATAATTGCTTGTATCGCACAAAAAAAAAATGAGTGGATGAAAAGTATTTCATTTTGCATGAAAATATTTAAGCATAATTATTATCGATAAGGAAGACATTTTTTATTGACTATCCTAAACACATCTATTCTGTATGTACAAGAATACATTTAGCACAAAACATTGCCCTAGATTGAATCCTCAACAAATCTAACTCAAAATTTTCTCGTCAACACAACTAATATAAATCTGGCTAAAACATAACCAATGACCTAGCCTTCGTTAATTCTATCACTTCTAATATGTAATAGTACATTAGCCTACATTAAATGTTAAAATATTTTATCCTAAGAAAACAATATTCTTTATTATTAATTTACTAAAAATTTAATTGAATAAACTGTAGATTTTAGTTAAATTCATTTCGATTATACTTTTGAACTAAATCATACTACAACACTACCAACGACCTTCCCTTCAGTGGATAGAAATACTACACACGTTATTCTTATTTGACAAACTTGATCGATCAGCTTTCATCTGAAATCAATCATATGTGAACTCGTGATGATGGTCCCAATGGGAAAAGGGTTTTCATTTGTGAATATAATTAAAAGTTGTAACTTGTCTATTCCGTAATCCATGTATGCTTATGTGACTATCGTCCTAGTTCCTCGCCACTCCATGTGACCAACTAGAATTTTTTCAAAACTAAATCTCGTTTTCAAGCAATCAGAGATCAAAATCAAAAGATGAAAATAATAATACAATCCCAAATCCATGCAATGGTCTATAGCCTAGAGTCTTCCCTCGAAAGGCACTACTATGATTCAATTTTAAACTGTTCTAGGAGATCATTTCTTAGGACGATTAGAAACCTAAAATCCTAATTTGTTAGGGGAAAGTCAATCAATTACTCGACTATTCTACGAAAACTAAGTATCTAAATCAAGAGGTTCAGTTACACATGAGGGACGGTTAGCATCCCCACATAACCCTTTCGGTACCACATTCCTTTCTTCAGGCAATATCAATATACATTTTAGCTTTCTTTTGGGTTTGGAAATTGAAAACTTCACCGCTTGCCACATCATGTGGCGCGCGACGACTCAACTCCGCCATGCCATACGTGATTAGAATCTTTTCGAAAGTAATCCATGGCGCTGGAGTTGTGGACCAGAGGGCATTGGGCCTACGCCACCACCTTGACTGTTATTACTCACCCTCGCCACCTCGTTGAGCCCCCTATTGGCTTCTTAGCACTGTCGCACCACCACTCCCACCCGACCTGCGTTGGATGAGCAAGATCGAGGTCGACCTAGGCCCTATAATTGAATCAAGCCTGGATATAAGGCTTGCCCTCGCCGTCAAGACAACAGAGCCACCGTTGGCCCCTGGCGAGGTAGTTGTGGGAGCCCGGAGGGGTGGAAGAGAGATGGGGCCCGGGGCAGTCATGATCATGAGGCGGCCTGCTGGATGTCATCCTTGAGCTCGCAGGAGAGGTGTTGAGTTGCTGGTGACGTCTTGGTGCTGGAAGGAGAAGGGGCTGCGTTGGGGGAGCTGAAGCTGGACAAGCCATGACGAGTTTGGTTGTGGTCTATGTTACACCGACATGAGACACGACACGCAACACGACACACCAAAATGTGAATTCTCAAAAAATGGAGAATTCTGATACGTTGGGATACGTCGTATATTATATGTATATTTTTATATATTCACGCTGAATTATTATTTTTATGATTTTAATAATAATAACGTCACGATGCCAAAACTGTTATTAATCTCCTCCTTAGAAAGATCTAAAAAAAAAGGTGATTCTGTTTTAATTTTCAGTATTGCTCATTTGACGAAAGAAGGAAAAAAAAATAGTTACTAAATCAAAAGTTGTGAGTCTAAAATACAATGAAAGATTAAGAAGCGCAGCCCATCAACAGAAGAACTGAAAACCCTAGGCTGAAGTTGTGGTATATAACGCTCCACCTAACCTTTGTCAATTTCCTCTTCTGCTTTTCCCAAGCATTGACCAATGAGCGAGAGACAGAGGGTTTGACTAAAAAAAAAAAAAAAAAGAGGGAGAGGGAGATGGTCTCACTGAAGCTTTAGAAACAACTCGCCGCAAGCATTCTCAAGTGCGGCAGTGGCGAGAGGCAAGCGACAAGGCGCCTTGAGCTGAGGGAGTGTCTGCCTGAGTCCAGACACGTGTCCGATACAGCAAAATTTTTCAAAACCCCGTGTCCATGTAACATAGGCTGTGGTGGCCATGCAGTGAGGAGCTGGCAGGATAAAGGGCCGTGAGGAGAAAGAAAAGGGTAAGGACAAGGTTCTTGTTTTGGAAAACGGAAGTGTGCTCGATTGGGTGCACACTCTACCGGTCAGGATATCCGAGAACACACAAATCAAAGCTCCGCATCAAAGGCTCATTAACTCTATGCACAAGTATGCTACCCGACCATTAATGCCCACCTGGCGAGGAGCCAAGGGCCTGCCTTTTAGTGTACTAAAGTCTCTGAACCAGAGATCTTTGCTGAGAAATAAATGCTTCGAAGTCCCTTTTTCATGCACAAGATTCGTTACCGACGAGTGCAAAGGATACTATCAAGATGCTTCGAGGAGTGCTTTGGATCATCTCACATTTAAGCTACTAAGAGGCCATTAGCAAGAAAGGAGGATTTAGAAACTCATGGTAGGGAGAAAATGGAATTCTTATTCCAAAAATCTCCTATGGGCCTTTTTTTTAACTTCTGCCCTTACAATACACACATCCTCTTCTTATATAGAGGAAAAGGGAGAGTAAACAAATCTCTCGACCGACACACCAAATATTCGATAGGTACGACACAGATACACAAAGGTACATGAAATGACCTTAAAGGTCAATTATTTAGGTGACAGACGCTCCTCGATATGGAGGATCTTTACTTTATCCGTCAGAGTTAGACGAAGGGTTTCTTAGAATGTGGTCTGGTGGTGTTCCTTCACCGTCCTTGTTAGCATTGTAGATGTCCCACTAGTACTGTTGCTCATTAGTGAGGGGTGGCCGTGAGCTAGTCCCTTCATCCTGTGGGGCTACTGTAGTGTCGACAAGCAGATTCCAAGGGGAATCCAAAGAGTAAGGGTCTTGAGAGTCCTGCATAGTGGTGTCGGCAGGAGTAGGGGGTTGGTGCTGTTCCCATGGGATCGGTATTGTAGGGTCCATTGGCCATATCTGTGGTGGAATCTGGCTATTCCTTTTGCAAAGGTCTCGCTGCAAGTCTCTGTATTCACGCGGGTTGTCACTAAGTCTAGTATTTAGGGTCTTGACAATGATGAACACTTGCGAATTCTGTTGTGGTTTGAACGTCGCCATCCCCATTGTGGGGGGATCATTCGAGACTTCTCCATAGCCTGTAGAGTTTACAGAAGTCTAGGGACGATGGAATAATATGATGGTATTTCTCTCTAGTTCTGCTCGTCCTATAGTGTTGTGGACAGAGATGAATCTGTTCCATGTGCTAAGTGTCTGGAACCATGTGAGCATTTGGGTAAACATCTTCATGCTCGGATCTCCGTACTCGTTCCTCATTGTCTTACGAATACTTTGGAACAGTTGTTCCGTAGAGAATTCGATAGCAATCGTATGGAAATGCATAAGTAACCAGAATAGCCATTTCTGATCCTCAGGAAAAGGTAACCTAGGATCCCACCAGAAAGGCTTGATAAAAGGATAACGAGTATCAAAACTTTGGAACATGAGTCCTCCGTAGCCCTCCATGACTTCTTGGTGGTACTGCTGGAGGATATCGTGGAGATCATGAAAGTGTCCTTCTTGGATGATTTGTCTCACCTCTGGGGGATATTGGAAAATAATCCAATTTCTCTGAATATCCTGCGTCTCATACGCATGCGGTCCGATGTACCTTCTCTTCACGTACATGCGGATGGCTTCAAATTTTTTGGGACGTGACAAGAAATCAGCTATCACGTTCTGCTCACCTTTAAGATGCTTGGTATCGAAAGAGTATTTCGAAAACCATTCTACCCATCGTAGCAGCTGTGGGTGAGGAATCTGTCGCTGCTTGAATCTGATCATCTGGGGGAAGGATGACATGTCCATTTCAACCAGGAAGTGGACTCCGATCAGATGGGATTCGAACTTCTTGATGCCATTTTTAACTGCAAGAATTTCTTTGAAGGTAGAATGATAGTGTGTTTCTGCTGGAGAGAAACAGCCACTTTTGTATCCGTAGATGTTGCGAACACCATTTTTTTCTTCAATGAGAATAGCAACCCAATGAGTGTCACTGGCATTTGTTTGCAGAATTCATTTTCCGTCAAATGGAATCGTGAACGGTGGTAGATGCTGGAGGTTCTTTTTGAGATACGCTACAGACTTGGTCTGTATGTCTCCCCAGGTTGGGGGTTCTTTTTTCAGCATCTCCTACATGGGTTTTAGCTTAACAGCTATTTTGGGAACAAAATCTCCGAGGTAGTTGACAATACCGAGAAAGACTTCAACTTCTTTGCGGGTGAGGTTTTTGTCAGGAAACCTGAGCAATTCTTCTGCTATGTGAGGTTTCGGACAATAGGTTCGTTCATCTAGATGCAATCCGAGAAATTCAATCTCTTTTTGTGCCAAATGCATCTTCTTTTCGGATAGCATAATGCCGTAGGAGTGGACGATTTGGGCAAACTAAGTCAATAGAGTGCAATGTGACTCCTCATCAGTGCTAAAGAGAAGAATATCATCCACATAAATCTGGGCCTAGTTTAAGATGGGATGAAATATATGGCACATGGCTTTTTGGAAGATAGACGGGGCTATTTTGAGGCCAAAAGGAAGAACCGTCCATTGATAATGGTGGTTGGGTATACAAAATCCCGTTTTGAACCTTTCTTCTAGGTGTATCCCCATTTGCCAAAATCCCGACTTGAGGTCAAATTTTGAATAGACACGGGCATTGACCAGGCTAGAAAACCAAGAGTTTTTGTGGGGTAGAGGAAATTTATCATCCCTGCGGAAGGAGTTCAGGGGCTGATAGTTCACAACCAATCTAAGTTTTCCTCGAATCTGCTCAGCCTTCTTATTGACATAAAAGGCTTCACAAGCCCATTGGGAGTTTGCGGGATCGATAGGCTCAATAAGGCCCTGGTTCAAAAATTCTTGACATTCATCTTGAGCAAGCCTGAGTTGTTCTGGGTTCATACCCGAATGGGTGGCTTTTGTGAGATTTATCTCTCTATCAGATCGAAAAGGGAGTTTGACAAAGAAGTCGCTAATT
>JAGVVM010001387.1:0-15669 GCA_019149425.1 Psidium friedrichsthalianum | reverse complement strand
TTCAGCATTAATTTATAATTTAAGCAAGCTAGAACGATCAACATCCACTCAACTCACCTTTATCCCCAACACTAGTTGAGGTCGGCGGGTCGATGAACCCGAAGTAAAATCTTAAAACTATACTTAAAGAAAAGCAAAAATAGGATACAAAAAATAAATAGATAAATAATATAAACAACTAAAACATAAATAAATAAAAAATTAATAATAATAATGAAAAATAGAAATTTTAAAATAAAATAAAATAATCAAAAAAAAGAACAAAAAAAAAGGAAAAAAAATATAAGTAATAAATTAATAAAAATAAATAGGAAATAAATAAATAAATAGAAATTACTAAACAGGGCACTCTGGAACATAGGAAATCCCCCCCTCTATAATGCGGATAGCTTTCCTCCACTCCGTCCTAAGATAGACGTACGCCAATCTATTTCCCACTCCATTAAATCTTGTTTTACTACCTTCCCCCAAGTAAGTTTCGGCCGACCTCGTCCTTTCTTCATATCGTGTTCTCGGTAACACACTTCTGTTCTTATCGGAGCATCTAGGGGTCTACGGAAATATGTCCAACCATCTCAATCTATGTTCTCTCATCTTCTCTACCCGGTGCTATTCCAACTTTTCGTCGAATATCGTCTTTCTTATCTTATCCATCCTTGTATGACAACACATCCACCTTAACATCTCATTTCGCTACCCCATTTTATGCTCGTGTTGCTTCTGTACTGGCCAACATTCAGCTCCGTATAGCATTGCAGGTCTTATTGCTGTTCTATAAAATTTTCCCTTTAACCTAAGAGGGATTTTGCGATCACACAAAAACCCTGATGCACTGCGCCATTTCATCCAACCTGCTTTGATTCTATGGCTAACATCCTCATCAATCTCTCCCCTCTTTTGCAAAATTGATCCCAAATATCTAAAAGCATCTTTCTTAGGTACCTCTGTCCAAGCATATCCACTGATTCTTGATCATCTCCTCTTGTCGTGGCAAACTCACACTTCATGTATTCCGTCTTACTCCGACTTAACGTAAATCCTTTGGACTCTAACGTGTTTCTCCATATTCTAATTTAGCACTAACCCCAGCCCTGGTCTCATCAATAAGCACAATATCATCTGCGAATAGCATACACCACGGCACCTCATCTTGGATATCTTTTGTTAGCTCATCCATAATTAGTGCAAAAAGATAAGGACTCAAAGCGAACCTTGATGTAAACCCACTGTGATTGGAAAATAACTGATGTGCCATTACAGGCCTTCACACATGTGTAACACCATCATACATATCCTTGATTGCCTCTACATACTTTAAGGGTACTTTTTTCTTCTCAAGAATCCACCACAAAACTTTTCTTGGAACCCTATCATATGCCTTCTCGAGGTCAATAAACACCATATGTAGATCCTTCTTCTTTTCTCGATATCTCTCCATCAACTGTCGTATTAAGAAGATAGCCTCCATGGTAGATCTTCCCGGCATAAATCCAAATTGATTTACAGAGACCTTGGTTCTACTCTCAAACGATGCTCAATAACTCTTTCCCACAATTTCATTGTATGGCTCATAAGCTTAATGCCTCTATAGTTGCAACAGTTCTGAATATCCCCTTTGTTCTTGTAGATAGGCACAATCATACTCTTCCTCCATTCATCAGGCATCCTATTAGCTTGGAGAATCTTGTTAAACAGTTTAGTCAACCAACTTATTGCCACATTCCCTAAGCATCGCCATACTTCAATAGGGACACCATCTGGTCCTAAGGCTTTACTAGTCTTCATCTTCTTTAAAGCCCCCCCCCCTTCTTCTGCATCTTTTTTTACGCACAAACCTTCTATTTAACTCATCAGAAACATCCACCAAATCCACATCACTTCTATCGCCCTCCCCATTATAAAGCTTGTTAAAATAGCTCACCCACCTTTCCTTCACTTCTTCATCTCTTACTAACAATTTTTGATTTTCATCCTTGATACATCTAATCTGTATCAAGTCTTTACTTTTCTTATCTCTTATCTTTGCAAGCCTATAGATATCTTTTTCTCCTTCTTTGCTCTCAAGTTTTTTTATACATATTAGAGAAAGCCTTGCCTCTAGCCTCTCTCACAGCTTTCTTGGCATTTTTTCGTGCCAATCTAAAGTTTTGCAAATTCTCTTCATTAGGACATTTATGCAGACATCTAAAACACTCCTTCTTCTGCTTAATTGCCTCCTGCACCTCTTCATTCCACCACCAAGTTTCTTTTGTTTGATTTCCGTACCCTTTACTTTCACCTAACACCCCTCTTGCCACTCTCTGTATGCATTTAGACATCTCACTCCACATCCTATTTACTTCTCCCTCTAGTTTCCATGGTCCTTCTTGAAGCATCCTTTCCCTGAAATCGGTATGTTTTTCCTCTTTTAACTTCCACCATCTTATCCTGGGATTTTGAGCCCTTCGCGGCATATTCTGTGCCTTATACCGAACCTCTAGGACCACCAACTTATGTTGCGTAGCTACACATTCTCCAGGGTAGACTTTGCAATCTATATACGAGGTTCTATCCTCTCTTCTAGCAAGAAAGAAATCAATCTGACTACAATTTTGACCACTACAAAAAGTGATTAGATGCGACTCTCTTTTCCTAAGGAAGGTATTTGCTAACATCAAGTCATACGCTAGTGCAACATTCAAGATATCTTCGCCACTCTCGTTTCTAGTCCCATAGCCAAAGCCTCCATGAACTCTGTCAAAACCTCCACTACTTTGGCCAACATGTCCATTAAGATCTCCTCCTATGAATACTTTCTCCTCACGTGGTATCCCCCTTAAAATCTCCTCCAAGTCTTCCCAAAATCTGTTCTTATCAGCTACTGGCAATCCAACTTGGGGGGCATACGCACTAAGGATGTTTATAATCAACTCTCCCACTACTAGCTTAATCAAGATAATTCGATCACCTGATCTTTTGACATTAACAACTTTATCCTTGAAACTTTTATCGATTAAAATCCCAACTCCATTTTGACTCTTTTTTGTGCCTGTGTACCATAACTTGAATCCAGTACCTTCCACTTCCTTAGCCTTTTCTCCAACCCATTTAGTCTCTTGCAGCTAGAACTGATGGAGCAGGAAATTGAATGCCACCCCATCACAGAAGCAAAACAAAAATATAGTTCTATTTTGTGAAATGTGACACAGATTGGAAGGTTTTTATGGCCAACGCTGCTAGTGTCAAGCTCTAGGGATTGGAAAATCTGAGTCAAGCTCTGTGAATGACTATACTTTATGTAGATGCCCTTTTTAAACCGGAGAAAAGAAGCTAATGGTTTTTCTGATTTCCTCTATTTTTGTGACTTGAGATTTTCTTGAGTTGTCTGTAAAATAAAGGAAATCCCCCGCACCCTCTTCCCACGCCCAACCCCACCTCTCTGTTAAGCAACTCCTGGCTAGGGTGCTGCTATCAATCATATGATATATTTCTTCTGCAGTGTGCAAGTACGCGAACTGCAAAGCCCAGAGGTGGTTTTCGAGAGGATTTTAGGTCTCATTGTTCGCATGGCAGAACACGGCCTCATTCACTGTGATTTCAACGAATTTAATATCATGGTAACTCCCAGTACTTAATTATCATTGCTAGAGTTGCTAAGGGGATACACAACCACACAAGAGGATGCCATGACACAAACTCGCACATGCTAATACAAAAAATTGTAATAGGGATGTTCTCTATAATGGTATAATGGATCTCTTTATATTTCTCTGGTTTAATGCTTATGAGTTGTTAACACCTCTAATAACCTTAGTTCAATCTTCTCAACAATTTTACATTATTTTCTACCATATTATTAGATTGATGAGGAGGAGAAAGTTACCATGATTGATTTTCCTCAGATGGTTTCGGTGTCACATCGCAATGCGCAGATGTAAGTGATATTGCAAACTTCAATTGCTTGGTACAAATTATATATTAGGCTAAATTTCTACTGTTTTTCAGGTACTTTGATCGCGATGTTGATTGTATATATAAGTTCTTCAGTAAGAGGTGCGTCAAATTGTAAAAGTGGTTGTACTTTTTGACCTTTTAGATGATGCAAAAATACAAGATGATGACCTATTTATGGGTCATCCTTAGGTACTTTTTGCAGTCTTGACTGACGAATGGGTTAGCATTCTTCATTTTGTTCACCATCGCAACATTTTTTTCCCTAGGATGGTGATGAAAGTATGTTGACTATATACTGTAATACTCACCGAGGAAATTAGTTTTGAGAAACCTAAGAAAATCCGCTACTTTCAAGTGCTTTGATGAAAAAGTAAGCAGTTTTTGTCAGAAGTCCTATTGGGAAAGAAAGTTGATTTCTTGTCTTCAAAGGCTCTGACATTCTGTCTCTTCCCCCATTGTTGAAAAAATCAAATGTATCATTGGAGTTAAGTAAATATTTTGCCATACCAGGAGGCAAGTTACCTACAAATGTTCCCAATGCAATATGCACTATTTATGAGTCCACTTCTTTTCCTGTTGATGGAAAAGTTATCCTCGCATTCATCGCTCTTTCCTCTTGATGAGAATGTCTTTAGATACTTTTGCTCTCTTTTTTATTTTCCTGGTGGGCCACAATACTTCTGAACTAAAGAGTTCATAACAAAACAGGTTGTCTGAATTGAACTTTGTTTATATTAATGAGACATAGGTATGGTCTTGTGAAAATCCTTTCGTCTGTGAGTAGAGTATGTTAAAATTTCCTTGTTGGTAGAATTATCTTATTTTGATGACTTAATGTCCGTGCTTTCCAACTTGTATGGCTCTATACACGCTTTTTTGTTATGGGTGAGCTGGTGCATTTTATAACACGTTTTCAGTTGTTCCAAATACTCACGGATCATTTTTCTTTTTGACAATCTACCACCAGGTTTAATCTCTCTTGTGAAGAGCAGATTGATAATCCTGATAATTCAGAGGAAGATTCGGAAGAAAGCAGTAGACCTTGTCTTTCTTCAATAAGCAAATCTGTTGGTTTTCTGGACAAAGAACTTGCTGCTAGTGGGTTTACTAGAAAAGAGCAAGATGATATGGACAAGGTATACTATATCATCTTTTATGACATATTTTTAGAGGTGGATGGTTTGCAAATTGCAAATATTGTGTTATCCAACGGCTTAATATGGTGTTAAACCTTGTGGCTGACCATAATTGACTATTTTGGTTCATGATTGGACCGCTTAGGAGCGTGTCCATTTAGTCTTCCATCTGGGGATTTGTAACTGGATAACACAGGTGTAGTTCCTGTTATTTGGGAATTCAACCTGCACCATGTTTCTTATCTTGACGCAAAAACTTTCTAAGGTTTTTGATTGATTTTGTTTAGATCTTCAAATGCTTGGCCTATCAATCTGAATCAACACCGATAAGCGTAACACACTAATTAAGGATATGCTAATCTGCTTGTCTTTTCTATTTTCAAGTCCGAATGCATAGTGTCTAGGTTCTAAAAGCTTCGGGCATGCAACTGCAAAAGTTCTTTGAAAAATATTCTATCCTCTTCACTTTCTCGTCTTATTCCCTCCACCAAATTTTATTCTTTATAGTTCTTGGCTTCTGTCAGCTTCTTTTCTCATGATCGACCTCATACTTTTTCATCTGAAAGCCAAAACAATATCTCGCCAATTTCCTGCATTTTTGTCCTGGCTTTGCATGTTTGGTCCTTGTGTGGGAGTGGAAGTACTATGGCTAGTTGTTTACTTTCTGTTTTCTGTTCTCTCAGAAACATGTGGGTGAAAATGAAATTCTCTTATGGGATGTAAAGTGTGGGTATATGCTTTTATTTCATGAAAGTTGTAAAATAGAATGTTCTTTTTCCTTCCAAAGATCTGCGTGTCGTTTGAATAAATACTGGAAACACCAAAATGTCATTTTCAGCTTTAAACTACCTTTCTCATTCATAACATGCTGTCCATTGTTTTTGTTGGAAAATAATTTCCTGCGTGTTTCCAGATATTTTTCGAAGCTGCTGCATACTTAAATGAAAATGAAAATAGAATATACAATTTTTCCCGAATTAATTCCATCTTGCCCTGGAGAAATTAGTGCAACTAGCTGAAACATTAATCGAAAGGTCATCTCTAGTGTGTTGTTGATTGAATATTGCAAGTGTGCATTGTCCATGATGTGATATTAACCATCTCTTATTGGTTTCCTTTGATATAGATCGTTGAAGAAGGGAAGGACAAGGACACATGTTCTGATCAGGAAGAAAATAGTGCTGGAATGGATGAAACTATTGTGAGAGATGTTGACTCTTTGCATATGCTGGATCAGGTACTTGTCTTGGAGCATTTGCTGTGATAGGCCTGAAAATCAACATTTGCTGAAACTTTGTGAAACCTATAACATCAGGACATGAGATTTTCCTCTTTTTACTGGAAGCTATGTTGTTCGCTGTGCTTTATTTTCAAAAACTGAGCAGATCTATTAATACACTATTGGAGCACTTGAGTGACTTTTCACCGGATAAGATGAAGTCCTGTTCTATATATTCGTTTATGAGAATTTCCCGGTTTTTTCCTGGATAGTCATCTGGAGGATGCAGTATTAACTTTCTGGCAAGTTCGCTGAGATCCACCTTAAAATCTATTTTAAAGCCTGACTCACTCAGTATTATATCCTAATTTTGCTATTGGGATGACCAGCCAGTGCACCTTATAGAAGATAATGAGGAGAAAAGTGAAGAAAACAGACAGAGCTGTGAAGGACAACTCAGTGAACCTTGTGGTGAGGTATGCTACAATGAGGTAAATATTTATGGTGATTAGGCATTAGGTCTGGTTTTCGCTCACTAGCTATGTGGACTTGGACAGTGCATGACAGCACTTCTAAAAATTCAACATAATCATGAAGGTCGAGTAATATGAATCACATTGGAGACATTCTTGCTTGCAGATATCTCAAAGTTCGGTCTGCCTTTGTTGTGTTCCATAATGCTCAGGCCCATTTGATAGTTTTGGGCTTGGGTTCCTTGTTTGAAAACCTCTGACTCTACTCAAGCATATTGTCTCTGTACTTCTGACAAATTTCATAGAGATTGATAAATAAGCCTTGACAGATGCCAGCTATGTGCAAAATGAACTTCTCTCTCTATGTTTACCTTGAATGTGCACATTCTAAATCACATTTAATGACATCTGATCGAATGGCTAATTCAAGTAAGTTTCTGGCTTGAGGTCTTTGAATTTAGCAGCCATTCAAGTAAGTTTCTGGTTTGAGGTCTTTGAATTTAGCAGCTCAGAATCTGGTCGAGCATTAATTTTGTTTGCACTTACAGGAAAGAATTGTTCGGGAATTTGCTTCCCAAAATTAATGCCGAGAAAATAATGCAATTTTAGCTTGAGTAATTGGGTAGCTGTCGACTGTTTTCTAATTGTTGTATTTGCTGCTTGTCCATGTGTTTGTCAGAAAAGCGAGTTTTTTTTTCTAAGAAATTTTTTCCATAGTCATCACGCGTAGTTTATTGCTCATTCTTGTTGACTTCAGTAACGAGAGTTTCTTTTCCACTAGTGCAGGAGGAAAATGAAGAGAATGTGAATGATGTTGAGTTGGTAAAGCGCCTGAACAAGCAGAGACAGCGAGCAATTGCTGCTGTACATAGAGGAGGGAAGACTCTTGCTTCTAGAAATTCGTACAAGGACAAAGGTGGAAGGTCATCTCACAATTCCAAAATTCAAAAGCAATTAAGCTCCTGGTAGTGCACATGGAAGAATTCAGCAGCATTTTGGGGCTGAGGGAAGTGTGAGTTTAGGACTTTGTATCATAGCATATTTCGCTAGGAAAGAAAAAGGAGAATTTGGTGTATCAGAGGTATAGATAGGGGACTATTTTGCTGCAGAATATGTATAATAGTCACTTAACTTCGGATGCTTACGTCTGAGCTGTTGTCTCCAACCGCTTTCTTGATTAATCAGGGCAGTTTAATTTATGGGTAATGGTTGTTGAGTTATGCACTACTATTTGTTATTGAAACCCTTATTATTGTTAATGTTAGCAAAACGAGTTGGCTCAGCTCCACTATGGCAGCAAAAATAGTCTTGGGCTGAAGTAATTTGAAGTATTGAATCAAGATATATTGATCTTTTATCTCCTTTTGTATTTGTAATCTAATTTGCCGAAGAAGAAATATGTCAGGCAGTTGTTTTCTGAGTTTAATATCTTAGTACATAAAATAACCTGTTACATATAGTTGATCGACGCCGAAAAAATTGCTCAGCTTACCGTTGGCTCATTGCCTGGAAGTTAGATTTTGAGTTTTAGTCTAAATATAGCGAAACACCCTGGCAGGATGGGAGATGACTGTCTCAGACAAGATGAGCCCGAAGGGTAATCTTCATTGATTATTGATTGGTGTCTGGTTACGTAATATAATCTACAGAGGGCCGAGTTTCTAATTTAAGAAGTCTAAAGATGATGAGACGAGGAAATTGGAGGGGAATGTTTCAGATGGGTTGCTACATGTCCTTAGGTCCCTGAATGGACGGAAGACGTTGGATCTCAGCTTCTTTTGTTGGCTCGTCATCGCACTGGGAAGTCTCTTTGGGTTCCATCGGGCGGGTGGTTGATCCTGTTCCAGCCGCCGCCATTCTCGCAATCTTGTTCGTTTTTGCATGCTTGGCCCAGTCGGCGAGCCCCTCATGTATGCGTTCCTCAAATATAGCCCTCTTGAATGTGCTTCCCATCTTTAACAACCAAGCGCAAGCAGAAGTATGCCGTCAGTTTCAATAATATCATGCTGCAGTAAAATAGTCAAAGAACCGTGAGAACGATGTGCCTAAGACTGGTCACCTGGGTAACGATCGCATAGAGTGGCAAGGTGCTGTAGCTGCACAATGATTGAACCAACACCCTGACAACATTGCGCGTAGCCATTCAGATGCATGTGATGCTGATCAGGAGAAATCAACATATGAGGAGAAGGAAGAAGGCTTTTACCCTATCACGAGTCTTGGGATTATGAAACCGACTTGTCCCATTATGCACGAGTCAAAACTATATTGAACCTGCCAGGTTTTTCTTTCCAGTGAGTACTCGTATGCTCTTACTTTCTTTTAGCAATTCAGCTATATTTCTCCCTTACCCAGATGAAGAAGAAGAACGCGAGCTCAAAAGCATTTTGGAAGAGGATTATGTGAATGAGCAGCAGGACAAGGCGAGGTCTATGAAACCAGAAATGATCATCAGAAGGTTGGACCACCAAGTCCCCTTCCACGGCTACATGCTTCTCCGCCACCTCTTGCGCTAGTTGATTTATCACGTGCTCCAGCTTTGTTCCACAGCGAATAAGAGCTAGAAAAGGAAATTTGAACAATCCATAATCTGAATCCCAGTATGACTCATTTCTCAAGAGATGTGCAATATGGCTTAAGCAGGCACAATATCGGGTCATGGTTCTACTCACCAAAAAGGGAATGAACGATATCCAGAAGTATGCATGCCAGCCTGCACAATTGATTGCAGCCCCTCATCAGTTACAGTTAAATCCACTTTTCTGGGATTAGGATTGACCTTTAAGAGTTACTTTAGGGGTTTTGATGGGAATTATATTGCAGGTAACTTGGTATTAACAGCTCCTGACTCTGACATACTCAGACGCATCAAGAAAGCTGTTATAATGTCCATGACATTGCAAAATGCCTAGGTGTTTCTCTGGAAAGGACCATTGAGGTCCGTGCAAATTCCATCTCAATATGAGGACTAGAATCACCATGCCAAAACCATGCCTAAATTTGTCTTCGGCCATGTTTCTGAGGTAGAAACTACAGTAATGAAAAGTAAAATTCGTTGTGTTCCTGCCGGATAAATTTGGAAACTGCAATGTTCGATTAATATGGTTTCTCACCATGAACATTGAGCAATAAGAACAGCACCACAAATATCCAAAGGTACCAACTGCAATTATAGAAGGAGAGAATAAGTATCAACAGGAGTGATGCTTTAGCAGTTTGTGGAACCAACAGAAATGTAAAACCAAATGTTCCTGAGGAAATAGAAACAGATAACAGTAAATAAAAGACTGCACGTTACCTTATTCCAACAACTTTCTTAAAATCAGCTTCAAGAGCACGGATCATATACTTATGAAAGTTAAATTTCGGATTTCCCCTGCAGTGAGTCTTAAATGATGGCTCTAAGTCAACATAAAGTATGGAAAACAAATAGCCTAGAATTAACAAAGATAAATCAAGCAAAACGGATAAGTCAAGACCAATCTGCTTACCATTATAAAACCGTAGCGCATTGTTGTATAATCATCCTTGGTCACAGAAGCATAAAATTGCTTGAAGAATGATTGCTGTGAGAATACATGATGAAAGTCACAGATAAGTTGAGGTTTACTAATGCATGACCCAGGAACTCTTAATTGTCAATCTACTCAATAAATAGGGTGTTATATTGGAAGTGGAGCACAATCATCCCTGGTGTAAAGGTAAGGCAGACATTCTCATTCATGTGGATTACTGGGACTCCCCCATGCAATTGCAATTCAAGAAAGACAGTTATTATATGGGAGAAATTTCCCTCACATATTCCCCTAAAAGATACTTTAAAATGTCAAAAAGCATTTGATTATTTGTGTTTTGCCTTTGAGGAAACTATGCAGCTCATGTTGCTACTACTTGTATCAGATGCTAACTCATCCATAAATGAGCAAGCACTAGCCTATAAGGATTCATGACTTACCAACCAACCAAGAAAGGTTAAGTTTTTGCCGATGCCCAAAAAGCGACCCTTGATAAAAGCATGATCTTGGACATGTGTAAACTTTGTTCGCAGAACTACATTTAAAAAAAAAAAAACAATAGTGAGAAAAAGATTAGGCAAAGTAAATGACAGGTAGAAGATGAAATAAGTGATGCATTCCATAGCCCAGTACCGACCCTAATGGGCAGTGGCAAAGAAATACTAAGCTAGAATTGCTCGACCTGTAAGTTCAAGAAGAAAAAACTGCAACACTGTCAAGGGAACTCAGTCATGAAAAGATTACCCTCTTCTGAATCATATCCTTTCTTTTGTATGGCATCCTCCCAGTGCTTCCACTGACGTATCTACAGAAATTTTGAGGAAAGATGAAGAAAGACATAGTTGGAGGAGGCATAGCAATATCGGGCCAAGGTTTCTCAAAGATTGATAGGAGCAATGATAAAAGGTTATAACACCTTCGCACCGGCAAACAGAATCGTGAGTGCGCAGAAAGTCACATGCACAACGGCTAGCACAAAGATAAAGATATGTAGATGGTGGAGTGCTGTGGCAGATAACAATGGACCTTCCCCTGCAATGTCAATTGAAGGCACGAGTTAGAATTCCTCCAATGAGTTCTGGCATGGTTATGTACAGGGAGTTGACAATTGTGTTGGCAAAATCTACTCGGTGATCCTCAACAGTCAACACTATTATTATTGTTTGTTCTAGATAATGCAATTAAAGCATCAGTTCGATAGCTATCGTGAATTTTGAACTTCAAACGGTTTAGAGCACTTGCAGAGTGCAGTGAAGAGCCAGGAAGTTGTGTGTTTTTTTCCAGACATAGGTGTCAGGTTCAGGTCCAACTGGTGGCTTGAGCCTGATCATAATTTGGAATTACGGATCTCAGATGGTCCTGATCTTGAACATGGCTACGGGAGTGAAGCTAAGCTAGACAAAAGATATAATCAGTGTCATTCTACTATGGTAGTGTCAGATGGGAAGAGACAGGACACGGTAGAGAAGAAGCAACAAAATTGATATCAGGAGGAAGAGAAGACCTCTTTAGCACAGTGATCAGTGGAGGCAGAGGCTTCAGCGAGAAGTCTCCGTGTATTCCCAGAAGTGAAGGAGGTCTGGAAGTGGGTAGTACTAGTATCATCTTCTTTTTTGCAGGGAAGCCACTTGCTAGACAAGTGCTGGGAAATGCAAATCGTGTTAATCGTATTTTGGAAAACTGTGAGGAGTAGTGATATAAACCCCAGCAGCATCAACTCTGCACCATCACAAACACAACTATCATCCACAGTTCATAGCCAAACTAGCTAGCCAGTGCACCTTCCGTATAAACATGCAGTGAGGAGGGTCCAACAAACCTTCTTGGATCTTATGCAAGGCTTCAAAGAGAGGCATCTGTTTCTTTTCTCAGATACTGTGGGCCAGAGCAATAAGAGTCATCGAAAATCAAATCAGAGCAGCGATCAGCAAAAGCAACCACTCGTAACTGGAAACAGAAGAAAATGATTGAGTGCATGCCTTGCCAGTGTAGTGAAGGAGGCGCTCAACAGCAAAGGATATAGCAACTATCACACTGCACACCACGGCCACCACCCACGTCGGCGTGTACTCCAAATTCGTCTCCTCTCCGCCACCCGCCATCTCTTTCTCTCTGTCTCTCTGTCTCCCCTCTGTTCTGATATCTCTCTCTACCTCTATCTATTCATTCATGCCCAACGGTGACACCACCAGAGTCCTGATGAAGAAAAGAGAAGGCGATGGAGGGGAGAGCGGAAGCGAATTGCTTCAAGCAAATTTGGATTGGATCTTGATCGGAACAGGTGACTTTGACCTGTCCTTGTCTCATGAAAGTCTTTTGAGCACTTTCAAGAAAAGCCATGCAGTGTACACATTGTGCTAAATACTATGCTTAAAACCGCGAATACAATGCGCAACCAGTCAAATGTTATTGCCTTCACTTCACATTTTTGGTTCGTATTGTGGTTTCTTGTGACAGATATCTCCAGTGGAGTGGAAGGTTCTTCTTCCTTGAACGGTAGACAGAATAATATCGGATATTAAATTGAGCAACCGGCTTGACGGGTTACACAACCGATGTCTTTCGACCTTTTTTGAACAAGGACGGGTCGTTTCGACCAAAAAAAAACAAAACGAGTTGGGACTTTTATATTTGTTGCGGCACATGCCATCTAATGATCCGCCCACGCGCCAAAGAGTTTCACATCCCCATTCATTCTTGTCTTCTAATTTGGCAGCTCATGATGCATCATGACATTCCTATGTTAGTCACGGGCGGTACTAAGAAAAATCTTCAATTACGGCACCCAAGTTTACCAAATGCCGTTTCTATACAAGCCGGCATTTGGTGGACCTTCAAACCAATTAGGGGAGCATTTTTTAAGGAAAAAAAAAGAAAAAAAAAATGATGAAAATGCTCCTTACGGGGTTCTTACTTGAAATAACGAGGACTTTTTGAAGTAAGATTCGCTTCTTATTCTTATTTAAAAAATAAAGCGCGCTTCATCAATTTATTTAAAATTTTTCATGACTTTTTTTTCGCAGCTCTCTTCGCCTCCCACGTGAGGAAGAACGAAGGCACCGACTGTTTTCGCCTCTACTTGTTCCCGTTCTAGCGCCACCAACTCTCGTCATCGTTGTACTTCTCAGTTCCCCCTCTGATCTGCCTTTCTTCAGTCTCACCCCCTCTCCGTCGGTTAAACTAGGTGATAATTCCTTCTCCATTTCGTCTCTATACTCTCTCTCTCTCTCTGCCGATTTCGACCTAACCATACTCGAAAGTAAGGGCAATGCCTTGACCCAGGTTATGAAATCTCAGATATGGCACTTGGGATGCGGTATATGTTTCGCATGCGTTGATGTGATGACGTCGTCTATATTCTCCTGAACTCACATGATCTGAGTTCATTTTATGTACTGTTAAAGGGTCTGGGTAAATAGCAAATCATGCTTTCGAATTGCTTATATTTTTTGCGAGATTTGTGAATTTTTTTCTTCGATTAAATTCTTGGATGGCGATTACTTTGATTGCTTCTCAGGAGCTTGAGATGGAGAAGATGCTTGAGCTCAGAGAATTTATTCTTCGGCGTACACATGATGAGTCTCTTTCACTAAAGGATGTTAGAGAAGTCAGAAATTTTGAGAAAGCTAAACAAGAGAATGGCCTGCTTATCACCAGGTAAGAGGGAGAGGGAGGGAGGGAAAGGGAGAGAGAGATTTCGATTCCGTCCGTCGCTCTTAGTTGGCGACCCCCATCCGGCGGCCTCCGATTCCCTGACGTTCCCGCATGATTTCCCTGCGATTTCCGGTGAGTTTCCCTCGATCACACGGCTCGTTCTCGGCTCCCCGAGGATCCTGGTTCAGAGGCCTCGCGTGTTGCCCGGCCACAGCTCGAGGCAACTCGAGCTCGCCCGACGTCCGCCGCCTCGAACAGAGTAGGGGTATTGGTGCCCAACGTTTCCCTTTGACAGCCTCGCTTTTTACTTGAGCCGGATTTCTCCCCACTCTTTGTGCGTGTCCTTTTCCTTCTTCTCGTCGTTGTGGTATTTGATGTGTGGGTCCTGGTCATGGTTGATGACAGTGGTCGCCGGCCGCATTCGGGTGCCCAGGATCTGCGGTGGTTATTGAGAGCACCGTGGGTGTCCAGCGATGAACAATCGGCGGTGGTTATTGGTGGCGCCATTTGTTTGGTTTGTTTTTATGGGCCGATGATGGGTGTGGCGATTTTGGGTGTTGGCGACGGTTCGGCAGAGGGGCCTGATTGAGGTGGCCGGCTCGTATGTTGAGCACCGATGCCCGATGATGGTGTGGCGACGACTGATGTTATTGGCAACGGCAGTGCGGCGATCAAGGCTGTAGCTTGCAACGGAGTTGGGGCGCCTTGGAGGAGGAAGCTTGAAGTCGGGTCGAACCTAGAATCGGGTGGGGTTGGCGGCTGGGTGCTCTGAGGTTTAGGGTTTATTTAGATCAATAGATATGGGTCGGGCTTAGGTTTTTGTGGAGTTTGGGTCTGTTGGGGTATGGGCTGGATTAACTAGGCTGACTTAGGGCATGTATCGCAACACTTTTGTTTCAGAAATTAACTTCTGACCATAAGTTGATTTTCAATTCTGAAGATAAGCTGATTCTTCTACATTTATCAAAAAAAGGCATTTGATAGACAGAATAAAATTTTGCTTATGGAATAGAAATTTCGTTATTAACACAAAATCTATTACAAAAAGTATTGATTTAACCTAAAAAATGCAAATACTGAAGGATTTATGTGTAATTTTCAATGAATTATTGTGAAACAGGGACCAATTTGGAAGAAAATTGTACTAATGAATACGATGGTCAAGCTCATGTATTCACGCTAAAAGCATAGGTAGTTCTGGTGTGTCCTTGCCCGTGCCTAAAGATATAAACGGGTGGGTCGGGTTGTATATGATTTGACCCATATCGACCTATTTAACTCATTTTGACTCATTGTTATACAATGCAAATTTAACAACTCATACCTAATTCATATTACGTAAAAACTTCAATATTTAAGCAAATTAGAGAATATTTATTTCTTATAATTTATTAAGAAAACTAATATTGCTAAAACACTCTCATGTCATTGAAATTATTTTAATTATTTTAATTTTTTAGAAAATATATTATTCCTTTTTTAAAAAAAATTATTAATTTTTACTTTGGCGGCCGGAGATGGCAACTTTGGCAATGGCGGCGCAGCGGCGACTGATGATGGTTGCGACAGGAGCTAGTGTAACAGACGCTGAGTGAGTATAGAAAATTGATTCACAACAAAGAGAGACAGACGCTGAGAAGAAAATAGGCTAAAGTGGAGAGAGTTAGGGCAAAATGAGAGATATTGATGTCGAGAAATTTTACTTCTGAAAAGATAACTTTTTTTTAAACTTCTGAAAA
>JAGVVM010001386.1:0-52449 GCA_019149425.1 Psidium friedrichsthalianum | reverse complement strand
AAAAAAATGGGAAGACTTGGTAATCTTTGTGCTGACAAGGATTTAGCTCTTTGTTTCTATTTTCTAGTATAACACGCTAACGTGCTAGAGGAGGACAAATTCTAATCGACGGCAAGCAAAAGGATTTGTTCAATCTGAACAAGTCCAATAAGTAGAGACAGAGAGTAGAATGATTTTCATCAGTTCAAGACAATGAATGTGGAAGACGGCAATATACAAATAAACAAAAAATGGGAAAGACTTGGTAATCTTTTGTGCTGACAAGGATTTAGCTCTCTGTTTCTACTTCCTACGATAACACACTAATGTGCTAGAGGAGGAAAAATTCAAATCGACAGCAAGCAAAAGGATTTGTTCAATCTGGACAAGTCCAATAAGTAGAGACAGAGTAGAATGATCTTCATGAGTTCAAGACAATGAATGTAGAAGACGGCAATAATTAATCCGGGGAAGCTACGTATACTCAACCATCTGGTGTGATGGCTTACACTTCACTCATCCTGCCAAATTAGCACGGTGCCCTGTGATCACAGAGGAGATTTCTGACAAGACAGCAGAAGGGAAATGAGTAAAAGAGCAAAATTGAGAAAGATTTTGCCATCATACTGAGCCGTGAAGATTCTGTAAGAACCAGCCCGTGCAGTAGTACATGAATCATGCATACAACTTAGAGAGGTCCTCTGAGAATGCTTTTCTGACGATATCTCTCTTGAGCTTGAGAGCTGCCGTAACTAGGCCAGATTCAGGAGTCCATGGATTTGGAAGCAATTTAATCTTCGCCGGGATCTCAAATTTCTCCAAGCGGGCCTCCTTGGCTGCCTGTCAATTATGAAGTAATAGAAGAGATTGGGAATAGGATATGACGAAGTGAATCCACTCAAGGAAGAGGCCGCATTGCTGTTCTTGAAAGCTCATCATGTATATCAAACAGGCTAATCATTCAAATGAAAAACCGTGTCATGTATATTCTTAAGCCGCATCATTGCTCATTAGACAAGACTGCCCGCATGAATAGAACCCAGCTTAAAATTGAGTCGCATTGACTTATACTTAGTATGTCCACACATAACCTACAACAAGCTAACCGGTATGGCCTAAGAACAGGTTTATTATTACTACGTGGAGTCTCTATATTTTATCCCTACACCTCTATTTTAGCCAATCTCACTTTGTAAAATCTGTATCTGGCATCTTTTCTTTTCTTTTTTTTCTGTTACAAACCAATATTTCATTGATAGAGAACCAAGAGGGTGCGAACCATGAACGAGATAAACTAAGAAGAAAGAATCATGAGCTTTTGAACATCTAAAGGTCAAAAAAAGTGCGATGCTTGCAATCTACAGTTCAATTGAAAGAGTTTCTAACTTGACAACCTCTACCATTATTGGCCATCTGCACCAATTATAATTAGGAAAAGCAAATTTTACATGCAAGTATTCTTCCGAGGAAAGTGCATACCTTGACAAGTGAAGAATGCACTTCTTTTATTGTTTCTTCCCTCTCACAAAGTTCAGCAAAATCAGAGAAAGAAATTCCTTTCTTTGAGGCCCACTCTTCCACTGCAGACTGTGATGCCACCACAAGAGCCACACAATAACTATGAAAAGGATCAGCATGGATCATTAGATTGTCAACGTATGGGCTCACAACCAGCGCGGCCTCAACCTAGAGATTAAGCAAGATTAGTACCTGAGGAAGATTGATGAACATAAATTCATCATTGAGAGTTCAAAATTCAAACCTTCCCTAAGGAGACATATTCGCCGTGTTGAAGTTTAACTATATCCTTCTTGCGATCAACAATCTCAAGGCAACCGTCAGCATGGAATTGTCCTATGTCACCTGTGTAGAACCACCTCATTCCTCTTTCATCCACCTTTACAGAGAAAACATTTAACGAATCAAGGTTAAGGAACGAGATGCAGACCATGAAATTTCACTTGTACTAGAAAGACTACCTTATATACTTCCTTTGTTTTCCCATCATTCTTGAAATAACCAAGTGTAACATTAGGACCACCAACTACTATTTCCCCACGAGGCATTGGTGAATCAGTGGTTAGATATCCACCTTCAGGCCAATCTACTAACTGAAACAGAGAATATCAAAATCTCATACTTTCTTCATGTCACTAAATATGTGAAAAATGAATTAAACAAAGATCATGCAGAGTGTCATGACTATATGTCATATTACATGCTATGTTAAACTACACATTGTACATAGTAGCATTACTCGCTCCACACTTTTAAAGCGTTTAGAGCAAAGAGAAGCATGGAAAATACACAGATAGCGTACAGATGGATGTGAAAGAGACAGCGGAATGGTCATATGTAGAAACAATGGCCATTCACAATAGAAAGCATTCTGACCTGTAGACTGTAGATAGAGATATCAAAGGGATGCACCCACTTCAAATACCAGTTTATGTTACTGATGCACAGTTCATTATACTTCACAAGAAAAAACATAGTGGAAATTGATGACCACCCTTCTGTGACCAAGTAAATTGCAAAACCGGCAGAAATAAAGTTTCAAGCAGACAACATTTAAGCAAATAAGTAGCTTGCACTAGTGACTAAGAACTTCAGGATTGCAAACTTAAATCTGGTATTCAGCATTTATCAAAAGAATTAATCCCATAGTCCCTTTAGGGTGAGGGGCAGGAGGGCAGATTCTACATTGACAAAGTGACCCTGAAAAAAAAAGAGCTTGCCAGCCGTCTTGTTGCTTTCCTCATGTCATTGTCTGATCAATACACATATAGATGACTAAGGTCAAGGGAGATCGTGTCACAAAGGGGATACAACAAGGGACCAGGTTGCATCACTGATCCCAGTGCAGTTCAAGTCACAGCAGTATGCTTACTGGTGAGAGTTGAAGTTACTATATGATAAACTTCAAACGAATTTCCCAAACATCTTTTCTCATGCAACAAGGTTAATACAAATTCATGTCAAGAAGTCATTCTGAACTCCTCAAGGACCAGCTTTGAGAGCTCATCTTCACAGTTGAAGAAAGAAATTCTCCAGTATATTTTCCTTACCTTAACAAATGAACAAGGAAGTGGAGCACCAACACGGCCCACAGATGTATCGTCAAATTCTGAGAATGTCCCACCAGCACAAGTCTCTGTGAGTCCATACCCTTGACCAATGGGAGCCCTTGAAACCATCGCATAGAGAGCATGTGACGTTAAGAAAACTAAAAGCAAGTAGGCCTTCAGAAACTAGAAAAAGCATTCATGAAAAGATCTAGTCTCAGTAATGATTCTTAGTCTGATGTAAGCAGCTGAACGTGGATTGCAAGTCACCTATCTTTTCCCAAACTGACATGTCTTTTCAATGATCATACTTGTTTTCTGTCACTCCAGTTATAAGTCACACAATGCATCAGTTTCATGATGACATTCAAGTGGGCTAACAGTCTGTATGTAAGAAGGAAAATTATCAGCTGGATTGAAGCAAAAAAGCAACACAAGGGCAAAAGCCACACTCCTTAATATCGTTTCATTGTGGTAATTTACATATCTTCTCTATCTGTTTAACTGAACAAACTTTCAAGCCAAGTCAGGCCAATTACAGTTAAAACTCATCAAGGGACCTAATGTGTCAGCTTAAGAGAAAGACAAGCTAACTTTGTGAGAGGCAACATTTTTTATGGAATATTCAAGTTCAACCTCTTCTCCATGTATCAATAGAATTCCTCCACAAACAAAAGCAGCGCTGGATGCAAATGCCTTAAACCAGAGAAGTGTAATTTATCACGCATTGTGGACGTAATCATCATGAATAATACTGAGACAAAACTGATAGCCTTCTCAGTGACTTCCACTGCAAAAGAAAGATGCATGGAATTTATTTAGGCTAAGAAACCATAACCATCAGAGCTAGGTCACCTATAGCTAAAGGGCAGTTAATGTGACAGGCCAGTACAACTCATCTGTTAGACGGCAAAATAGAGAGCCTTGACGCTACTTGTACATCCAAAACTTACCTATGTTCATTCTCATTCAAACTCAGGAGAATTGGAGATCAGGGTAAGGGCATCCAGACGTGAGATACTATCAGATCTAACCAACTGCTTGCAAAATACTGAGGCCCGTCCACACTCAGAATCACACCCAAAAAGTGTCTGCATTCATTGTGGAGATTGGCCAGCCACAACCTTCTAAATTCTTCCAGCCCAAGCTGGCAGAGATATATATGTTTTGGCTGCCACTGCTAATTATAGCTGGAGAGGGAAGCACCACCCATGTTTGGATATTCTCATCTTCTATTTTTCAGGAGAAATGGTGATTCATGAAACCACCAGTTAACTTTCTCTTGCTCGACAAAAGCAGCTCTCATTTCGTTTAAGATTTGTGAACAAAAAACAGAAGATTGCATCTTTATAGCTTGTTATCAATGAAATCCGTTTTCTAGTTAAAAAGCTTCCCCAAACACAAATTTTTATATGTAAAGCAACCGAATAGTGACAAGTAGATGAGGTAAAGTGTCCAGAAAAATGCATATATGTGAAGCCTCGAGATTAAAAAAAGGCAGGTCTCACAAGAAAATTCATCATTCATCACAGTCATGAAGATAATACTAACCCAAGACATATGTTGATAAATCTTTGGGTATCAGCAGAAAGAGGAGCGCCTCCAGAAAGTATGAAGCGGATACGACCTCCAAGAATTGCTTGAACCTTCCGGAACACCAGAAAGTTCCATAGAACCCTCTCAAGGCCCCAAGCTCCAAACCAACTGCCATTTATTGCAGACAACCGACGAGCATATGCTAAATCAAAAAGTCTTTTGGAGAATCCACCTTTGCATCTACCTGCAATAAATGGAAAGGTCCAGTAACCGCCATAAAAAATGAATCTTCCTTTTTAACAGGTAAAGGTGCCATTTTGGTCATTCTCTCAAATTTTCTTGTAAGTAACTCTAAGAACATTCTTCAGTTGATTAACTTCATCAAAGAGGTCGTACAACAAAAATGACAAACCTTCTTCCGCACCCCATCTCGCACGCGATCAAGAATCGCTGGGACAGCTGTCATCACTGTCGGTGCCAAGGCAGTGGCATCCCCTCTCGTTCCATCTTTATCTTGCTTGATGTGTCAGTAAGAGTCAATGCAGTTCCATAGCCTATTGCACTTCCCACAGCAGCAATGACATTCTATAGAATGTCATTGCTGCTGTGGGAAGTGCAATAGGCTATGGAACTGCATTGACTCTTACTGACACATCAAGCAAGATAAAGATGGGAACGAGAGGGGATGCCACTGCCTTGGCACCGACAGTGATGACAGCTGTCCCAGCGATTCTTGATCGCGTGCGAGATGGGGTGCGGAAGAAGGTTTGTCATTTTTGTTGTACGACCTCTTTTGATGAAGTTAATCAACTGAAGAATGTTCTTAGAGTTACTTACAAGAAAATTTGAGAGAATGACCAAAATGGCACCTTTACCTGTTAAAAAGGAAGATTCATTTTTTATGGCGGTTACTGGACCTTTCCATTTATTGCAGGTAGATGCAAAGGGTGGATTCTCCAAAAGACTTTTTGATTTAGCATATGCTCGTCGGTTGTCTGCAATAAATGGCAGTTGGTTTGGAGCTTGGGGCCTTGAGAGGGTTCTATGGAACTTTCTGGTGTTCCGGAAGGTTCAAGCAATTCTTGGAGGTCGTATCCGCTTCATACTTTCTGGAGGCGCTCCTCTTTCTGCTGATACCCAAAGATTATCAACATATGTCTTGGGTTAGTATTATCTTCATGACTGTGATGAATGATGAATTTTCTTGTGAGACCTGCCTTTTTTTAATCTCGAGGCTTCACATATATGCATTTTTCTGGACACTTTACCTCATCTACTTGTCACTATTCGGTTGCTTTACATATAAAAATTTGTGTTTGGGGAAGCTTTTTAACTAGAAAACGGATTTCATTGATAACAAGCTATAAAGATGCAATCTTCTGTTTTTTGTTCACAAATCTTAAAACGAAATGAGAGCTGCTTTTGTCGAGCAAGAGAAAGTTAACTGGTGGTTTCATGAATCACCATTTCTCCTGAAAAATAGAAGATGAGAATATCCAAACATGGGTGGTGCTTCCCTCTCCAGCTATAATTAGCAGTGGCAGCCAAAACATATATATCTCTGCCAGCTTGGGCTGGAAGAATTTAGAAGGTTGTGGCTGGCCAATCTCCACAATGAATGCAGGACACTTTTTGGGTGTGATTCTGAGTGTGGACGGGCCTCAGTATTTTGCAAGCAGTTGGTTAGATCTGATAGTATCTCACGTCTGGATGCCCTTACCCTGATCTCCAATTCTCCTGAGTTTGAATGAGAATGAACATAGGTAAGTTTTGGATGTACAAGTAGCGTCAAGGCTCTCTATTTTGCCGTCTAACAGATGAGTTGTACTGGCCTGTCACATTAACTGCCCTTTAGCTATAGGTGACCTAGCTCTGATGGTTATGGTTTCTTAGCCTAAATAAATTCCATGCATCTTTCTTTTGCAGTGGAAGTCACTGAGAAGGCTATCAGTTTTGTCTCAGTATTATTCATGATGATTACGTCCACAATGCGTGATAAATTACACTTCTCTGGTTTAAGGCATTTGCATCCAGCGCTGCTTTTGTTTGTGGAGGAATTCTATTGATACATGGAGAAGAGGTTGAACTTGAATATTCCATAAAAAATGTTGCCTCTCACAAAGTTAGCTTGTCTTTCTCTTAAGCTGACACATTAGGTCCCTTGATGAGTTTTAACTGTAATTGGCCTGACTTGGCTTGAAAGTTTGTTCAGTTAAACAGATAGAGAAGATATGTAAATTACCACAATGAAACGATATTAAGGAGTGTGGCTTTTGCCCTTGTGTTGCTTTTTGCTTCAATCCAGCTGATAATTTTCCTTCTTACATACAGACTGTTAGCCCACTTGAATGTCATCATGAAACTGATGCATTGTGTGACTTATAACTGGAGTGACAGAAAACAAGTATGATCATTGAAAAGACATGTCAGTTTGGAAAAGATAGGTGACTTGCAATCCACGTTCAGCTGCTTACATCAGACTAAGAATCATTACTGAGACTAGATCTTTTCATGAATGCTTTTTCTAGTTTCTGAAGGCCTACTTGCTTTTAGTTTTCTTAACGTCACATGCTCTCTATGCGATGGTTTCAAGGGCTCCCATTGGTCAAGGGTATGGACTCACAGAGACTTGTGCTGGTGGGACATTCTCAGAATTTGACGATACATCTGTGGGCCGTGTTGGTGCTCCACTTCCTTGTTCATTTGTTAAGGTAAGGAAAATATACTGGAGAATTTCTTTCTTCAACTGTGAAGATGAGCTCTCAAAGCTGTCCTTGAGGAGTTCAGAATGACTTCTTGACATGAATTTGTATTAACCTTGTTGCATGAGAAAAGATGTTTGGGAAATTCGTTTGAAGTTTATCATATAGTAACTTCAACTCTCACCAGTAAGCATACTGCTGTGACTTGAACTGCACTGGGATCAGTGATGCAACCTGGTCCCTTGTTGTATCCCCTTTGTGACACGATCTCCCTTGACCTTAGTCATCTATATGTGTATTGATCAGACAATGACATGAGGAAAGCAACAAGACGGCTGGCAAGCTCTTTTTTTTTTCAGGGTCACTTTGTCAATGTAGAATCTGCCCTCCTGCCCCTCACCCTAAAGGGACTATGGGATTAATTCTTTTGATAAATGCTGAATACCAGATTTAAGTTTGCAATCCTGAAGTTCTTAGTCACTAGTGCAAGCTACTTATTTGCTTAAATGTTGTCTGCTTGAAACTTTATTTCTGCCGGTTTTGCAATTTACTTGGTCACAGAAGGGTGGTCATCAATTTCCACTATGTTTTCTTGTGAAGTATAATGAACTGTGCATCAGTAACATAAACTGGTATTTGAAGTGGGTGCATCCCTTTGATATCTCTATCTACAGTCTACAGGTCAGAATGCTTTCTATTGTGAATGGCCATTGTTCTACATATGACCATTCCGCTGTCTTTTCACATCCATCTGTACGCTATCTGTGTATTTTCCATGCTTCTCTTTGCTCTAAACGCTTTAAAAGTGTGGAGCGAGTAATGCTACTATGTACAATGTGTAGTTTAACATAGCATGTAATATGACATATAGTCATGACACTCTGCATGATCTTTGTTTAATTCATTTTTCACATATTTAGTGACATGAAGAAAGTATGAGATTTTGATATTCTCTGTTTCAGTTAGTAGATTGGCCTGAAGGTGGATATCTAACCACTGATTCACCAATGCCTCGTGGGGAAATAGTAGTTGGTGGTCCTAATGTTACACTTGGTTATTTCAAGAATGATGGGAAAACAAAGGAAGTATATAAGGTAGTCTTTCTAGTACAAGTGAAATTTCATGGTCTGCATCTCGTTCCTTAACCTTGATTCGTTAAATGTTTTCTCTGTAAAGGTGGATGAAAGAGGAATGAGGTGGTTCTACACAGGTGACATAGGACAATTCCATGCTGACGGTTGCCTTGAGATTGTTGATCGCAAGAAGGATATAGTTAAACTTCAACACGGCGAATATGTCTCCTTAGGGAAGGTTTGAATTTTGAACTCTCAATGATGAATTTATGTTCATCAAATCTTCCTCAGGTACTAATCTTGCTTAATCTCTAGGTTGAGGCCGCGCTGGTTGTGAGCCCATACGTTGACAATCTAATGATCCATGCTGATCCTTTTCATAGTTATTGTGTGGCTCTTGTGGTGGCATCACAGTCTGCAGTGGAAGAGTGGGCCTCAAAGAAAGGAATTTCTTTCTCTGATTTTGCTGAACTTTGTGAGAGGGAAGAAACAATAAAAGAAGTGCATTCTTCACTTGTCAAGGTATGCACTTTCCTCGGAAGAATACTTGCATGTAAAATTTGCTTTTCCTAATTATAATTGGTGCAGATGGCCAATAATGGTAGAGGTTGTCAAGTTAGAAACTCTTTCAATTGAACTGTAGATTGCAAGCATCGCACTTTTTTTGACCTTTAGATGTTCAAAAGCTCATGATTCTTCTTCTTAGTTTATCTCGTTCATGGTTCGCACCCTCTTGGTTCTCTATCAATGAAATATTGGTTTGTAACAGAAAAAAAAGAAAAGAAAAGATGCCAGATACAGATTTTACAAAGTGAGATTGGCTAAAATAGAGGTGTAGGGATAAAATATAGAGACTCCACGTAGTAATAATAAACCTGTTCTTAGGCCATACCGGTTAGCTTGTTGTAGGTTATGTGTGGACATACTAAGTATAAGTCAATGCGACTCAATTTTAAGCTGGGTTCTATTCATGCGGGCAGTCTTGTCTAATGAGCAATGATGCGGCTTAAGAATATACATGACACGGTTTTTCATTTGAATGATTAGCCTGTTTGATATACATGATGAGCTTTCAAGAACAGCAATGCGGCCTCTTCCTTGAGTGGATTCACTTCGTCATATCCTATTCCCAATCTCTTCTATTACTTCATAATTGACAGGCAGCCAAGGAGGCCCGCTTGGAGAAATTTGAGATCCCGGCGAAGATTAAATTGCTTCCAAATCCATGGACTCCTGAATCTGGCCTAGTTACGGCAGCTCTCAAGCTCAAGAGAGATATCGTCAGAAAAGCATTCTCAGAGGACCTCTCTAAGTTGTATGCATGATTCATGTACTACTGCACGGGCTGGTTCTTACAGAATCTTCAACGGCTCAGTATGATGGCAAAATCTTTCTCAATTTTGCTCTTTTACTCAATTTCCCTTCTGCTGTCTTGTCAGAAATCTCCTCTGTGATCACAGGGCACCGTGCTAATTTGGCAGGATGAGTGAAGTGTAAGCCATCACACCAGATGGTTGAGTATACGTAGCTTCCCCGGATTAATTATTGCCGTCTTCTACATTCATTGTCTTGAACTCATGAAGATCATCTACTCTGTCTCTACTTATTGGACTTGTCCAGATTGAACAAATCCTTTTGCTTGCTGTCGATTTGAATTTTTCCTCCTCTAGCACATTAGTGTGTTATCGTAGGAAGTAGAAACAGAGAGCTAAATCCTGTCAGCACAAAAGATTACCAAGTCTTTCCCATTTTTTGTTTATTTGTATATTGCCGTCTTCCACATTCATTGTCTTGAACTGATGAAAATCATTCTACTCTCTGTCTCTACTTATTGGACTTGTTCAGATTGAACAAATCCTTTTGCTTGCCGTCGATTAGAATTTGTCCTCCTCTAGCACGTTAGCGTGTTATACTAGAAAATAGAAACAAAGAGCTAAATCCTTGTCAGCACAAAAGATTACCAAGTCTTCCCATTTTTTTTTTCTTTCTTTGTATATTTTTGGGGTCCTTCGAGAGTATTACATGGCGGTACCGGTTATATTCGTATAAATAATAGCTTACCCTGCTCTTCCATGTCTACATGGCGAAACCACCTTGTTTCTCATTGGACTAGGACTACTGCCGCGACTATTGGAAATCAAATGATCTTTTTTTTCTGTATCCGAGGTGATGTAAGAATCGTAAGCGTAAGGAAGACATGATTCGCTTAAAGGAGTTCCTTTGACACAAGACTTGCGGTCTGAAAGTTTCAACTTCATCTGTTAAATCTCCTCTTTTCATAAAATCAAATGCATTTTATTGTCCTGAGGCTGAGCATGCACCGAGCAATGCATTGCCTTGTAATGAAGGATGATGATCCAAGTTTGAACAGTCTCTGCTGGCCTATAGGATATTGTCTGTGCTGTCCTCATACGTTTGAGCAAGTGAAACTACATTGAGGAAGAGATAGGGGGCTATCCATGCGAAAGGCGACGCGGACTGAATTCCTCTAGGCAGGCTTATCTCAATGCAAACGGAGCTGTTGCTGTATGGTAGTGAGTAGTCAATTTCCAAGCCGGTTACCTTTGTGGGCACAGCCACAGCTCAGCAGAATGCGATAAGAAGGGAAAGAAAGAAGGAAAATGAGGGGGAAAAGGTGAAAAGGGGAGTACACATTTAAGAAGTTTTTAGGTGTCGGTTGGAAGAAAAGGGAAGGTGGTTTGGTTGAGAGGGAGGACCCACATTCAAACTTTGGTCCATGATGTGAACTTAGACTTGAAGCCAACCAAAATGGAAACAGCTCCTCCTCCTCACCCCCCCCATGTGACAGTAGCTTGTTTGTTCCCATCACTTTTGAATCCCCCTCTTTTCGAGCTTGTTTCGTTGGCGCTCCCTTTCCCATCCCGTCACCTTCACCCCCCCCACTCATTCCTTTTTTGACTCTCTCTCTCTCTCTCTCTCTACATTGTCATGGACATGAAAGCCCCATAAAGAAATTACTCAAAAGTATGGTGGTCCATTTGGCAATGCTTTCCGCGACAGGCACTTCTCTTTTATCGGAGGGAATTTGGCTCCAGGCCAAAGGTGATCACTGTTTCGTTGGCTCTACAGTTTGCACCACCAAGTTTAACAAGCTCATTCGTAGAGGATAAGGTTATTTGTTATCTGATTATCTGACTAGTCATAGAACTGCTTGTTGAAATTAAAAAAAGCAACACATAATTTGGTTGGAAATCATCAGATAGCTTGAGAAAGAACCAGGATATTGAGTGTCCCGACTAGAGAGAGCATAGAGTGTGATGAAGATGAAAATGCGATGCGTATCTAGGTGGTTAGCTCCCCGTCCGACCCGATCCCATCCCCGAAACCAAATGGGAGGGACCTCCAAGGACCAGATTAGAGGCGCTTGGAGTCAGATCGGACCGAACTGATCGATCCGATTCTCGAGAGGTCTAGTGAAACCGGTTGCATGTGCTTGAAACACATATTCACATTTTAAATGTATAGAAGTATCCTTAATAAATCAACAATTTAAATGATTTCTTTAAATATTTTTACGAAATGAAATTAAAATATTTTTTTAAAAAAATTGTTGGTCTTGTCTGGGGGATCCACCCTTGGAACCGGGAGCCAAACTAGCAATTACTGGTTCTAATTTTATGAAATTAGAAACCAACCAGCGCCTCAAGAGTCGGACAGAACCGGGCAGTTCGGTTTGGTCCGATCGATTCTTTCTGCTCACCCTTAGGCATATCCGTGGATTTTCCCTTTTCGGAAAGGACCCCCTGGTCCTATTTTGTGGGGGTGAATCCAACGAAGATTGAAACTGTGTGCAACTCTCTCTCTCTCGTGTGGTTTTCGTGTTCCCAACAACAAAATTATCATTCTTCCCGTTTTCAGCTTTTTTCAGAATCAAGCCGAAAATGAAACTGGAAAAACATTTTAAAGCTGCCACATCTCCGCCTCGAGCTCTTCTTTACCGTCCGACCAAATTTATAATCGGACGGCGGTGGCCGTTTCGGATTTGGACCCGACGAGACGACACGACCGTGGCCCAAGTTGTCGTGAGAAATGTGAATATAACACGACACGAGAGGACGATCGGTTCGAACCATCCGAGCTCCGAGCCTATGACTCGACCCCAAGGAAGGGCACTCGAATCGTTTCGGGACTGCTTTGGGGTCAAAACAACAGGGCGGGGCACAAATTGCTGTCGCTTCCATTCGACAAAGCATGGGAAGTGATTGAACGGAAGTGAGCATTGGTCGGGTTGGTGGCAATGCTTGGTTTCTAATCTTTAACCCCACTTTCTTAGTGATCAATCACTTCTTCTTTTTTTTTTTTTTCCCTACTTGTGTAGACCTCGATTCTCACTCGTACCGGCCGACACGGGAAAAAAAATATCATTGGCCACTAATTCAAATGCTAAAGTAATTAAAAGCGTGCGCGCGCAAATTACATATGCTTGTTAAGTTTTTTACTTCAACTTAAAAATTATTACGCATCTTTCACGTGCCTAGTTCATCTCGATTTTTGAAGTTGGCAACTTGGAAGTAGAGCGGATGCCATTTTTCCTATGATTTTAAGAGCATGGTGTGGGATCCGGTTACCCCTGCAAGCCTCACGAATCGATTAATTGCAGACCTTCGAGCTGTGCAGGAGGAGGCCTTGATTAGGGCAGTTTGAACGCAGATACAGTTGGGAGGATTTGAACATGCGACCCCCCAAGTTCTTGAGATGTAAATCCTCTTAACGTTCCAACCAACTGCAGCAACCTTTGGTCAATGTCCCTTTTTTTTTTTTTTCTGCAACTTTTTTTACTGTCCTCTATTCGTGTCTCGATGAACCTTACTACTTGAGAATGTAGAATGTAGAAGGATTAACCTTCCATGTCCGCAAATTTATTTCTAAAGTTGATTTAAATGATTTCTGTTTTGTGTGTACGTAGCGCACGCGTAGCGACTTTGGATGGTTTTCTGTGTCATTTGCAAACTTATTGTAAAATAATATGAGAGCACAGTCGTATGGTAAGACTATTATATATCACTTAACCAATTAATAAATCACAGTTAAAAAACCATGTTCCTTCCTCTCCCTCCCCTCTCCCTCTCCCACATTAGATCCAGGCCTTCGGCAGATTTGTATTGTATCTCTCTTTTATACGAAATGAAGATTTCTGTTACGACAAAAAAAAAAAAAAGATATGAGCATCAATTTCACGCGATGCCAACAAAATTCGCGGAATTTGATCAAAGGACTCGATGGTACAAATTGAGAAAGTCACATGCATGATTACATAAAGTTTCAATGAGCTAATCACGTATTTAGCAAGAGTTGTGGGATTCAAGATGTACGTATTTATCTACTAGTTTTTATAGAAGGGCTATGTCCTCAATTTAATTTGTCTCGGTTAGTGAGTTAAACGTTCAAATGCTACTCATAGCTACCTCTAATCTCACGATTTAGTAAATCATATGAAAGGAATATTACCAAAAAAAAAGCCCTAAACCTTTGCAATTGTACGAATTGAATCTTAAGCCTTCTCAGAATTTGCTAATTGAGTCTATTCGATAATTTTAATCGAAAATTGATGACATGGACACTGGGCGTTCTACATGGTACTGCGGGCACCAACGGAGATTTTTTTTTAGAACTTTTATTAATTTTTTTTTACTTTTGTTTTGTTTTGTTTTGTTTTTTTTTTTATTGTCGAGGACTGGCGAAAGCCATTGGCCACTAGATGAGGGCTCGCGACCGTCGTCCAAGTGGTCGGCGAGGCTGATATTAGTGAGGACCATGAGCCCTCTTTGGCCACTAGGTAAGGGTCGTTGCCCTCACCCAGATGTGAACAAGGGCCACGAGCCCTCGCTAAGTGGCTAGCAAGGGCTCGTGGTCTTTGCACTCGACTAGCGAGTCCTTGTCGCTGGGCTTGAAGTCCCAGCCGAGTACAAGTGGGAGGTGGACGCCGCTGGCCCTTTAATAAAAAAAATAAAACAACAAAAACAATTCCACCTCAACGCCGGTAGTGCCACGTAAGACGACCGACATTCATGTCATTAACTTTCGATCAAAATTTTCCTGCTGGACTCAATCGGAAAATTTGAAAGGGCTTAGGACTGAGTTAACATAATTGCAATATGTTTAGGACCTTTTGATAATGTTTCCGATATGAAAGTGAGAAATAATCAAACTAATCCCTCTCTATCTATCTTCCTTTCTCTCTTCGATGCTCCACCAGGTATGAGAGAGAGGAACGACGGCCTTTAATTGTGATTTATTTGTGTGCACGAGAGTTACTTGATATGAGGGGAAAAAAAAACACTCGATAATCAGGTATGAGAGGATTGAGATTCCCACCAAATCAAAATCAGTAGAAGAATTTTTTTGCCATGGATGGACAAAAATCCTTATATATATGTACAACTTTAGGTATGCCTAATTTTTGGAGAAGTATTTTATGTGCTGGATATGATCTCTTAGCGAGCATTGCATCGAAAAATTATGTGCTGGATATGATCTCTTAGCGAGCATTGCATCGAAAAAAACACGACTTCGAACCTTTCTTATGTGACAATCTCTAATGCTCTAGGAGAACGAAAATTTGAGTGTCAAATCTTTGAAAATTTCCGAAATTTTCGGAATTTTTGTGAGAGGATAGAGGAGGGGAAAAAATTGGTGGTGTTGATGGATTTGTTGAAGCCAATTAAGCATGTGAATGGTATTGTAAGTAAAATAGAATGTTAATGGAATTAATTCCAAGGAGGGTAATCTACGTTTCTTTCTTGGTCCTAAGGCCAAATTAGTTGGTATGATAAGGAACTCACATGGATTTGGCCTTCAGCTAGATCGGGTGGTAGGTTGACAGGATCAAATCTTCATGCTCAAACGGGAATTTTTTTTTTTTTTTGATCCAGTGCTGCGACTTTTACTGGTTCTACATGCATTGTTTTTTCATTTATGGAAAAATGACACAAATGGTCTCTGAACTTTGCTCCAGTATGCGATGTCGTTCCTGACTTTTATTTTGTCCAATATGATCCCTGAACTTTGGTTCAATATGCAATGTCGTCCATGAATTTTTATTTTGTTCAATGTGATCCATGAACTCTGATTCAAAATAATAAATAAAAAATAATTATAAATTATTATGGGTCTACTCCTTCAAGAATTTGTAGCCCATAAGACGGTGGACCAAAGACTGTGTTATGCTAGCCGGACTCTACCCAAGATCACTCTAGGACAAATCTATTAGGGTAGAATGGACTTTAGCAGTTGTCCCGCGTGCCAAAATTCTTTGCATACTCATCTGTCATATGCATGGACATGATTATTACCATATGAATATGCAAAGACTATATATATATATATATGTATGTATTTAATTAATTATTAAAAAGGAGTATCCGATAAGTGACAAATGAAAAGAATTAGTCATGATTTAAACATATCAATCAAAATTCATAAGTAATTAAATATCTTCACAATTGGGTAAAATCCAAAAGGACAATGACACAAACCATCTCTAAACTTGGCTTAATGTGCAATGCAGTCCATAAAATTTTAATTTGACCAATATGATCCATAAACTTTAGCCTAATATGCAATGTGGTTCATGAACTTTCAACTTGTTTAATGTGATCTCCAAACTTTTGGAACATGTTCAATGTGATCTCCAAAACCTCTCGAACAAATTCAATTTAATCCCTAAACTATTAAAAAAAATCTAATATCGTCCCTGAGCTTGAACTAATGGAAGGTCAACATTGAACATCTTTCTATGATTAAATTGAACATGTTCTAAAAGTTTATGGACTATATTGATCAAATTAAAAATTCAAAGACTAAATTGCACATTAAGTTAAAGTTCAGGAGCCATATTATTCAATTAAAAGTTTAGGGATTATATTACATATTGAGTCAAAATTCAGGGACGATTTGTGTTATTATTCCAATCCAAAAATACATATTGTCCTCATTCCTTCTTATAGAGTGTTTTCCTTCACATGCAATAGACATGATCAAGTGACGCTGGAAGAGGACATAAATTAATAAATTATAATATGATCATGTAACATGTGTTCATGTTCCCAATATATGTGCTACCCTGGGAATAAAAATAATACACGTAAGCCCTATTTTTATATTATCAAGATAAATTCAAATTCTTGTAATATCCAATACTCAGTCATAAATATATTTTATCTTTGTATCATAAAACATAAAATTATGTATTATTTCTAATATTTTTGGCTATCAACTGGACTACAAAGAATCTATTTTCAAAGCCGGGCAATGCATGGGATTTTAACTAGTAAAATTTAAGTTGTTAGGGTGTGGTTCATACTCCCGAAAAGCAGGGTTGTCCACTTCCCAATGAGCCGGCAGGGGACCAAGGGAGTTGCCTTTGAGTCACTAGAGGGTTTTTATATTTGAACCCATATTTTTTTCATTATTAATTTTAGGATTAGGCCTATGAATAGTTATTGATATATAATAACTAATTTTATTGTAATTGCAAGATGTAACGAGAGGAGCGAGGTGCTAATTATAGTGGAATACTCTGTTGGACGTAGTTCTAATTTAAGTGTGAATCATGATACAACTTTGTGTCTCGATTTCTCTTTCTCGCTTTTACGTTTTATTTTTGTTGTAATCGTACGCCGAATCTTATGGTAAGTAACAAGCTTTATATAAAATCTGCTTTGAATGAAAAAAGACACAAAAAAAGAAGAAGAGAAGTTGTCAAAGGAGAGGGAAAACGGGCAAAAGCTTCATCAAAAGAACTTTAGCATTATCAGGAATCATTTTCCGGAGAGAAAAAAAAAAAGAAGATATTGCAATAAATCTGTTTTTCTTTGTTCCAAAAGGGCACTAAAGTCAAGCTAAAGTATGCCTAAACCTGCTTTTTTTATTTATATTTTTTTAATTTTCTCACCCTCCATAGTCCATACTACTTTTCTGCAAATGTATTCTTTCCCTCTTTTTACTCCCTTTTTTCTTCCTTTTTATGGTCCACACTCCCCAGGAAGCAGTCTCAAGTTGCAATGTTTGACTTAATCCCCCAACCTTAGACCATGGAATTATCCTTCTTTAATCAGTCTTTAGTGACATGGTTTCCACTTCAAGCAAAAAATTGACCTTGGCTTTGACAAGAAGCGCATTTGGATTCAGCCAAACCTTCTGAAAAGACGTGTCTCCGAGATGGGCGCAATCTACTTCAGCTTCATCCAACTAAACAAATCCCCGATCTAACCCGGTTTCTGCAAGCTCTGCCGTTTTCTTCTATTGATGATGGTTAGAATCACCAATATGATACACTCATTATGTGGCGCCAATTTAAGATAGGATCTTAAAATTGCCCGACGAGAAATTATATGAAATACCCATTTTTTCTTGATGAGATATAGCGATCACGGCATAAGTATAAGTCTGTCTTCTCAAAGGACGGGACCAGATGGAATGATGGAATTTCCCCCCCAGTGGCAATGCAAGTTGTGCCTTGACATTATTCCATGATAAAAGTGGAACCAAAACAGATCCAAGAAGAGGGTCCAACTTTGACCACCACCTCCGGGGGAAGACCGGCATGAACCTCGAACCAGATGTGGTTCCAGATGCTGCGAAAAAGATCAGATTTTTGCCGGTAAAAATGGAATTTTCTTGCTCACTAAATACACATCATAACCGGAACAAACAAGCGATTGAGGGGACACTGCTACTCATGTGACTCGTTTGCGAATCTCGTTGCCCCTAATGAGGGGTCAGGTCAAAGATGACACAGTATCCTTCCTTACCGAATCTCTCCACCTCGTTGCCACCGATGCACACAGTAAAAACCAGTAAGTAAGACAAATCAGACTACTCTGCTTCAGTTCAGACGGTAAAAAGGAGAAATTTTGCCCCCGGATTGTGGTCCTAAAGCCTTGGCCTTTGCCCCCATCTTTACCTCTTCCGAAGATAAAATATGCCCGTCTTTTTTCATCTTTTTTATTGACATGGGTAACCCCGTTCGATTTGCATTATCATCGGATTAAGTTTCGCAAACCGTTCCCATTCATATGTATCGATTGAAGTTTTAAAGTATTATGAAAATGGATGTGACATTCGAGATTGTTATGGATCGGGAGAAATTAGTGTTTGATTACGATATTACATAAGGATACGAATTTCGTCTTATTCACATTTATTTATATCAACTAAAATTCCATTTTCAATTTTTTTAGTGGTTCTTGAGATGAAATTTTTTCGTGGGGCCATAGTGCGGTGATGAACTGACCGACTTTTATAGGCACCATGTTACATCCCAATATAAATGAACAGCAGCTCACAAAACTCTTGGACTAGTCTCTCTCTCTCTCTCGCACGTTAAGCTTCCTTCAGAAAGCAGAGCATGAATGACTACAGAGAAGGCAATTCGACATGCTGTTCTGTCCATCCTCACGAAGTACTTGTTGGGGTTTGTCCCTTGTGCTTGAACGAGAGGCTTCTGGTTTTAGCGGCAAAGCAAGCACACAGCAACAATCACCACCATCATCCTCATCCTCATTCAACCAGAAGCAGCCATGGCCACAGAGCTCAGAGCCAGGGCAACAACCCAAACAAGAAGCCACCTGCCGTTGGTCTTCCCAAGATCTTTGCTCTTGGATCTTTCCTCCATCGCCTCGAATTCCGGCATTGGAAATCTGATTCCATCTCCTATGAAGATGCTTCCCCTAGTCCAGAAGGTAAATTTTTCTCATCTCTCATGGTTTTTTCCCTCTACCTTCCAAGATCCCAAAGTGTGAATCTACAAAAAAAAAAAAAAGTTTGCACCTTTGCAAGTAGTGACAGTGGGGGATTTTAGCTAGGACTATCTTGTCTCTCCCATTGCCATTACTTGCTTTGTTGTTTGGTGAAAGAAATTATTTCATGCATACAATGGGAGAAAATAACAAGGAAATAAGGCCAAATAGCTCACATTGGAAGGGGTGACACTTGGGGCTTAGTTTTATCTTCTGTCCTCTTAATTTTGCACAGGAGTGGTTAGTTTATATAAAAAATAGGATGTAAGTTTCTCTAGATCTGATGCGAAATTTGCTCCTACATACACATTCTGAGTCTCAAAAGAAAAAAAAAGAGAAAGGTGGTAGAATTGCTTGGAGATAATAAAAAATGGATCCTTTTAAAAAAAAGAGGACTCCAATAAAGTGAACGGAGTTAGATGGTGTGAAATGGGATCATTCAGGTCGGTGCACTGAGAATTCGAGAGGGACATGTTTGTTGGGGGGCCATGGCCGACATCCATTTGATGTCCTTTCATCCCCAATCATGTCTTGAACCTACTTCTGCTGTAAGTTTCATTATAATAATGTTGATTGGATTGAAATGTAAGTTACTAATACCGAAACAGAGAATCAATTCATCATAATATCAAGATGCTCATTCACCGAGAGAGTTCATGATTCATTCAGATTCTTTCATATCAATCAAATTTGAAGACAATGGCCTTGCCTCGTGGGAAAAGAACACAGCTTCTAAGGTGTCCTTTGACAATTGCAAGGCTCCATGGACTCACAGCATGAGCAAGAAGACTCTGACCCCTCCCCCAGCTACCAGGGAAAGTACCAACAACAAGAGCGTGATCGAGCATGTCAAGCCCCGTGCCGCGTCGCTGAGGTGGCGGAAGCGGATTGGCCACTTGTTCCAGCTCATGAGATGGAAGAGGTCCAGCAAGGGAGTGTCTGCCACGTGGGCACCAAGGTGGAGGGAGTGAAGGTGAGGAGTGGCTGGATGAGGACTCTCACCAAGAGGAGGACCAAAGAGTAAAAAGGAAAAAGAGGAGGGGTTCCAAAAGAAAAGGGAAGAGTCCCCTTCTTTTTGGGCATTTTCTTTTGGGGCCTGCAAAGTGTGAGTGTAAAGTTTGATACTATTGAGACCAACAGAGTCAAAGAATAGCTCGAGTAAGTGCTTTCCTGCCTGAATTCTCCAGATTCTTGTATATTTATCTGAAAAACCCTTCTGCTTCCCATGGTTGTAAGTAGTACAGAAAAATCAGACAAAAAGACAAGTTGCTTAGGGTTTAAAATGGCACATGCAATTTCTGAAACGTCATGAAAGGAATCATTTTGATTTCCTTTGAAGATATGGTGCAAAAGCAACCATGATGGTCCATGTGTACAATGCCAAGTTCTTGTCTCATAGTTGTCTTTGATGGAGCAATACCTGTCCCTTTGTTGCAGAGCACTCAAGTAATTCTAGCCTTGATTTCAAATCACTCATCCATGAAATAGGTAGATGCCAAATTCAATTTTTTTAGTCCTTTGGAAAAATTTGATTGACGGGGCGTGAAGAATAATCATTTCACTAAAAAAATTCTCCACACGTGCAAAGTCCACTTAGGTCCCCAGAGTTGGGGTAGTAGTCCAAGTGCCCTTCACAAGGGCAATCTGTATTTGAGCGGTCAGAGCTTTTGCAATATGGGACCAAAAGCCCTTGCTCTAGGACCACAATTGGGTGTGTGTAGTTTCAAATGGAGGGGACGAAAATGACAAGACATGAATGTGCACCCAACTCCCAACCACTGTCCAAGAGGAAGATGATGAAGCTTAATGTGGATTCATGTGGTTCATGCAGCCTTGACTCCCCTAATGAAACTCAGCCAAATCTCCTCCCAGTTTTGGCTAATTTTGGGGGCAACCCACGTTTGCGAAGGTGCCATGGCCCATGAAGTTTCCAAGAGTGTCGTGAATCATCGAGTGCCGATGCATTTGGTGAGATCGGTAGAAGCATCTAATGAGAATTTGAATGCATACCTCTAATATGTCGAGGCTACTCCCCTATTGTGGTATTATGGGGCTCATGGGAGGACTAAGGCAACTTGATAAGGAATCCTTAATTTGCATAAGTCTTTCGTGAGAGTTCCGTAAGAAATATAAAATGGTGCTCTATGTCAGAACATCTTTCACTTAAGAACGAAAAAATTTCATATGGGTGAACTTATGACAGATACTGTCTCCTTGAAAGAGAGATGTCCTTGAAAGAAAATACTCATATCTTTAATGAGGCTAGAAAAGAACCTAAACATTGGTAAATGTGTTTTAAAAGAAAATACATTATATCTTTAAGATAGGTAGGAAATGTCTCCCTCCTATAAATTAGGTGGCAGATTGGCTATTTCAACGTTAGGTGTAAATTAGCGTCAACATAGAAGTGATTGATGCAAGTATAAAACATGCCTAACTAAGGAGCTAGTAGCTCCTAGCTTGGCTAGGTTGAGGGCAAATGTGATTCTAAATCGAGGTCCACAACACTCCAAATGCATATCATACCAGCCTTATACCATCAAGATATCTCTCTTCTTCTAAGAAACCATCACAAATTCGATTCAAATTGCGGAGAAATTTCCGAACGGCTCGTGCTAGATTGAGTAGCTGCAGAGTTATCTTGTATGAAGAGATTTCCTAATCGATGCAATATATTAATTTTGATTGTGAAGCATCCTAGAAGCTCCTCTTTGCACTCAGTATGAGTTCTCAACAAGCATAAGAAAGATGACTTCATTGTTTGCCGACTGAAACACATGACATGTTAGGTGGTGTATGGAGTCACTTCTAGCGCCCATCCATGTGAGGCCCCCTTGTGACATTTACCAGTTTTTGCTCTTTCACCCTGAGCGAGACTTGTTTGACAAAACCAACTAAACCTAAGGTCGGAATGAAGGTTGCCAAAACACTGATAAGGAAAGGCAACTTGACAGTGACAAAGGGTTCACTACACAAAGAGACACCAAGTGAAAATGCTAAAGAAATAGAAACTGGTAAACGTCATGAGGTCTCACTTAGGTGAGCACTAGAAGTGACCCAATCCACAACCCTACATGTCATGTGTTTCGGTCGGTCGGTCATCTTTCCTAAGAAATTTTTTTTTTTAGGGAATGCAACATGTTTACTTGATCGTGAATCATGCTAAAAGCTCTACCGTTGGCATTTTAATGGGGTTGCGGTGACAGACTTGCCAATTCTAACATCCAGATTGCAGGTGGTGCAAAATAGATATGGTCCATGCCTAAAATATCATAACGGGCGCGAGATAGGTAACGCCTATAGGAGGCCACTAGTGCTAGTCGCTCCTTCCCTCAATTTTTATCACGAAAAAAGCATTAACTGTGTATCTAGAAAGAGCTAGGTTTTTGCTTGCGGCTCTTGCAACTTTCGATGACTTTTGTTTCACATGTAACACTTTAACTCAAGAAGCATATGATAATCTGTATAGAATTTGAAGGGCAAATACAGGGTATAAGCCCTTAAATTGGTCCTAATTTGAAGGGCAAATAAACCCTATCTAACAAAGGGAACACATGATAATGTTCATCACTTTCCATTTCATTTGTAACAAGGCCAAGAACTCCCATTTTCTTAAAGACTATCTTTTGTCTTGTAAATATTATCCTTCAAAGGTTCTCTTTTTGCCCATGGAGAGAGAGAGAGAGAGAGAGAGGGAGAGTGAGTTTGGACTCAGGCCGAGGGACATGCATGTGCCTTTGCCAAAAGCAAGTCTTTCGGTAGGGCAAAGCTGGTCACCACCTCCATCTTCTCCATCCAACAGGAGAGATGTAAAGACAGGATAAAGGTAAAACTGGTCAGCACCAGAGCATGAAAGCCTAGCAAGAGCTTTAGCTCCCTTTTCCTCGTAAGAACACTGAAAAAAGAAAAAGCTTCTTTAGGGAGTACCCCGAGTCAAAGCCAACTTTTGAAAAGGACCATATCGTTTGGTCACCCCAATATCAAAGAGTAATCTTGTTATCCACAAATCCAATTCCCATTTTATAATATACATTATTAATACCACAAAAAAAAAATTCAAATTTGGGATAAATTTAACCTTCATTAATTTTTTTAAAAATTTTACCATCTAATTGCTGAGTTAAATTGCATGTGACTATTGACGAATATACCAATTTAAGATTTTTTACCCTCCGTTTGTCACAGATACACCAATTTGAAATTTTTAGCGGTAGTCACTCAATTTAATGAAATATAATGAAGGGTAAATTTATCATAAATATATTAATTTGAGATTTTTAATAATCAAATAATTAATTTATAATAAATTTATCATAATTATATTCGTTTGCCGTTTTCGTGATATTAAACACGCGCATGTAAAATGGAAAGCTTTTAGCTACCCCTACTAGGCCTTTTTAGCTATCCCAGTAGGCCTCTTGCTGCGCCACAGATTCTCATCCCACATCTCTCCTCAAAACAACTGGACCACAGCAGTCCACGCCACAAGATATTCTTTCCTGCTTCTACCCATAGAAAAATGTCGCCTTGTACTTTCTTATCTTGAAATTTTGGAGTACTTGCATGATCAACCCTAATCATTAACCTCTTTTCCGGGTTGATTTGTCCACTAATTGTCAATTGTTGGATGAACCATGTTACCTACAATATATTGGCTGCCTTAGTAATGTGTTCCAGTGTTTGTGGGAGAGAGAGGCACCATTAATGTACTGTATATTTGCATGTGGCCACAACGGAGACAAAGCAAATAACAAACGGCGGACAACTTGTCTCGTCGCCCTTTCACTAAAACGAATGTCTGATTAATGGATTCGATGTTTTGTCGGTCTCGTCGTCCTTTGACTCGACGAGACCGGAGGCTTAAAGGGTTAATGAAGGTTAGAAGAAAAAGGAGAAGAGTAAAAAATGGATGTTAGTCTCCACTTTGCATGCAATGTTGCTTCAGCTAAATGAACAAAATCAATCGAGATCCATCCACCATGCACTCACTATACGGTCATCTAGTTCATAGGAACGAGAACAAGAATGCATAAGTACTGCAAACTCTCATAGTTCCAACAAATTTGATGGTTCAACATTGAGGAATGTCGATCCATGCAAGATAAATTACGATCCGTCACCTCCTAAATGGTCATCAACAAAACACGTGCTCAGGTTCCGCATGAAGTCTAGAGAGCAATAGATCAAATAGACCAGAAGTAACTGGGAAAGAGTTAACAAAAAAGGAAAAAATAAAGAGCAATAGATCAAAGAGACCAGAAGTAACTGGGAAAGAGTTACAAAAAAAAAAAATTATTCAGAGATACTTCCGACTGGTCCATATCTTTAATAAAGGAAAGAAGCATTCAGTGATTTCACCAACATTTTCACCAACATTCTCATTTTGTGTGCCACACGACCTTGAATTCATAAGGGTCGATTAAAACTTCCAATCAAGTCACTAGCTCCTTCCAGTTCCTAAGCAGTAATTGAATTGTCGCCTCAATGGACAACGGAATCAAATACCACTAATGATTTCCTATGTCCCCAGAACTCTGCTAGCTTGGAGGTCGCTCCACATGGAAAAATATTGGCTTGTCCAAAAGCAACATATGAAACTGCAGTTTCTAAACAACATCGAACACTAAGTTCTAGCGTCTACTTGTATATTTCTCGGTATGTTTGGTCATTAAATTCACCAAACCCACGTCAGAAAACACACTCTTTGACACAACCGTCAGAAAACACACTCTTTGACACAACCAAAAAAACAATATGCACATGTTGAAACGCGCTGATTAGCAAATAAATTGACAATGACTCAAGTTAGACGAGCGAAGAGAAGCAGGTATCAAGTACCCACACCCCTGCACATTCTTCACATAATTTCCTAAAGGATATGATCAAACAGGAACCTCGACTCTGAGATCCAGTTTTCCCCACAGAAGCATGGTGATATCCATTTCCATATGTAGCGTCTATAACCTCGATTAGTAATAGACAGATCAACCCTAAAAGTAGCAGCATTCTTATTATTCTATACATGTAATCCCTTGCAACAAATGGGAAAAATACAAACATGGCTGTAGCATTCCACCTTTAGACAGGGAAAAACTCTCAAAGTAAAATTTTCAGTTGCCTTGACTTGATCCAACCCATTGGAATCGTATTTATCATACAAAGACGGACATCGATGATCCCTCAGAGGATGATGGCTGCAAGGCACGAATTCTTATGTCATATTTACGTTGACTGGGAACCTCACTGGACGAACATGATTCTAGTCCATCTGATACAAGCGGATCAGACGAAGTAATTGGATCATACGCAATGCCAACACGGTTGCCACACTTGCGGCACAGAAGTTTGGTTCTCCGCCTAAACAAACCCCATGATTGTTTCGAGAAGTAGGGTAAGCACTGCAGCTCATCAACCAGTGTAAATCTACTCTCATCAACATTACAGAACGATATGATCCCTTTCTTTATGGACTTACGGTACTTAGTTCCAATTGTCGACATGTTTCGATTTAAGGAGCTGAGGTTTAGCTCGTATCCACAAGAGCCACAGCTGCATAGAAAAGAGAATATTACAAACAGCTGTTGTGGTGATCTTCCTATTCACACCACATCAGAATGGACAAACATGTTCCATATGTACCATCGCACGAGTGGCATGGAGATGTGCATGCAAGGGTGTATGTGCGTAGTAAGTGTGGTGGTAGCATGATTTAAATGAGATTGAGACAATGTGTAAAAATAGCAGATGCGATAATTTATCCCGTGACTCTGATCTCCATTCTTAACAAGAGAGTGAACTTCGTCTTGAAAAAGTGAAGCTCTCCCAATCTTTAGATCAAAGAAAAAAGCCAAATTTTCAAGAAATTCACAAATGAAAACCAAGAGAAATTAAGAATAGTGCCATTATTTGGACAGAATTAAAAACTTTGTCTATAATGTGGAAAAGACAAATCAAATTTCTCCGGAAAAAGCTAGCAAACAGTTTCCTCACCCCCTATGATTACAACAATTCTAGCCCTATTAAGAATCTCAATAGAAGAATAAACTCCTGATCTTGTAACAATTCTCTCAAACAATTTGTTTCCTTTTGTAATGTTTTAAAGATGACCACCCCCTCGTTGCATTATCAGTTGTTGATAGTTCAGCAACTAAGAATTGATGAACTGAAAAATAAGTATAAATAAAGAAATTGATTTCAGACAGCACAATCACACAGAAAAATTAGGGAGGCACATTCTAGGACCATTGCTAGTTAGTCATTCATGGAAAATCACATAAGAATAAAAGATTGTGATGCCCTTGTTTTAGAAATACAACTACCTAAAGCAAAGTCGATAATAGCCGAGAATCAAGAAAACATGCTTAGACATAGAGCTTTAATTCTCAAGGATTACTTTTGTAAAGATGGAAATTTTCATTTTACAACACAATGAGGCAGACCAAGGGACAAGTGCACCTGCACCCCCAAAAACCATCTCGCTACCTAGGCAAAGAAATTTTTAGGATTATTCTAGTCCTCTTCAATGTTCAGGCAAAACTTTATGTTCAGCGCCTCACACCCAAAACAATACTCCTGCCATTCAAAATCCTATATTTACATCAAGAGTCAATTTAGGCAAATCCAGGAATCACTTCGGGGAATATTCATTAGAAGAGCAGTGAGCAATTCAAATTGGAAAATACTATGAAAGACGATCTCAAGATGTTGTAAAAGTGGCATCAACATTACAATGGAATTCAGCTAACAAATAAGTTGAAAAGGTTGTAGTAAAATGGCTCATCAGCTGAGCAGGCTCCCATTCGCCAGTTCAATCTCAAAACTCAACTGGGTGATAAGCAGCTCGAGAATTGGCTTATCCTCAATGAATCATTTCTCCAATCTCGGTGCGATGAAATAGCAAGCGTCAAGAGTTAACCGAAAATCATCGATCAAAGTTGACCACAACTCCAATCAATCGCACCATGTTGACGCCCCAACCTTAAACGAATGACAGAAACCCCTTCTTCACGCCTAGCTCATTCACCATTCCACTAATGAAAAGAAACCCCTTCTTCACAACCCGAAAACCAAGGGGAAAAAAAAACGAAACGAATTCAACCTCTTATATCAAATAGCCTCATGCAACAATTCAATCGCCAAACCATTAACTAGAAAGCGAATCGAAGGCAGACATGCGAAGTCAGAGGCAGGAAGGAGAACGACTTGTACCTGTAGCTGACGTCTTTGACAGAAGCGGAGCGCAGAAAGGGATTTCGTGTCCAGCCCGAGGGCCGTCTTCGAGAAACATCGGATCCGCCATGTCCCGATCGCTGCTCGACGGCAACTTAATGATTAAGAAGGGTGTGCTTCCGATGGCGACGGCAGAAGCCACGAAGAAGGAGGAGAGGGAATCGGAGAATCAAATGAAAGTGGCAGTGATATCAGTGGGGACGGCGAATCTGCGCTGTCGAACGTTATGGGATTTGGGACGGCACCGACCGAGAAGGAGAGACAGAGACAGAGAAGAGAGCATCCGAGGTGGCTCCGTTCGGAGGACAGACTTTTTCTCTGTGATCAAGTGGCGTAATTAGTAATTACAACCGGACAAACCAACCTTCTGAAAAATGACAAAAATAATTTCTGAAGTTTAATTCTATTTACAATATCAATATTAAATTTTTAATTTTTTTCAATCAAATCCCTACGCTTTAGTCTAATACTTAACGTGGTCCATGAATTTTTAATTATTTTAATATAGTTCAGAGACTATATTAGTTCAAAGTTCACATTAAATAAATTAAAAAATCAGGAACAATATTGCACAAATTAAAAGTTTGGCCCTTATGCTATTATCCCTCTATGTTTTCCTTTTCATCTTTTTGACTTTTTAATAGTGATAGGTGAGGAGGAGCGATTATGTAAAGCAATTACCTCAACGAGAGTTTGAAATGTGTAAGAGGATGTTCGACTTGAAAACCTCGAAGCGGCTAGCATGGAATTCAAGTCAAAATTCAACAAGCTTCCATGCACAATTGGAGATGATAAGTCTATGAAAATAGAGTTATTGTATCTCATTTAAGCTCCGTTTGTTTCACGAAAAATGTGATACTTTCGAAAAATATTTTTCAGGAAGTTATTTTTCAAGAAAATAATAATATTTTTCGGTGTTTGGCTAATACTTAAAAATGAACTGGAAAACAATTTCCGTTGTTTGTCAAGAAATTGATTTCCGTGGCGGCAATTGGCGGCCAGCGACCGGCGACGGCAATCGGCGGCGGCGACCTGCGGCAGTGGAGGAAGGAACAGCAACGAAGAAGAAGAAGGAGAAAAAAAAAAGAAGTGTGAAAGAAACAAGGAAGAAAAGGTGAGGAAAATGATTTTCTCTTTTCAAAATAAGGAAAACGTTTTCCACACTTTTCAAAGAGATTTTTTCATAAGTGGAAATTATTTTTCAGGACTAGCCTATTTTCCACCCCTTAAACGCCGGAAAATTCGAAAATCATTTTTCGGGAAGTTATTTTTCGTGAAACAAACGGAGCCTTAGGCAACAAATAACGTGATATTTGTGAGAAAATGTTTGGATTTCATTCAATTTATTCCAAATTTTCTTGTTTATCCAGGATAACGAGATATGGAGAAGATTGATGAAAAAGAGAGAGAAGGAAATCAAGATGCCACACAAAAATCGTTCGAAGATGGAGGCAAAATCAGGAAGTTTGCAATTTATTTCCTTATTTGTAATGATTTTGATAGAATTATGACCGCAACGATTAGCCATCATTATTTCTAACGATCAATTTTTTAACAGCCGCATAACAATTTTCCAATTAGTCAAATAGCCGTATATAACGATTTTCTAATGGTCAATTTTCTAACGATCATAAAACGGCTTTTTAACGGTTTACTAACTGTCATATGAAGGCTCTTTCTTAACGACTATTTTGTTTTGTTTATAAAATACAAATCACAATTCAAGAAGCGTGTCTAAAAATTAAAAAGAGAGAATGATGATGACAAGGTAAGGAAAAAGTCTAGGTTGTCTCATCATAGAAAGATAATGCCCTCAACAACAAGATAAGGAAGAGACAACTATCAACCTATGTTATTCGGAAGAACCTGCTGCTCCAGTACTTTCCAACTTTCTAGGAACACATTCGCCCACCATCTCCAGCGCAAGGCATATTATCTGGAGTGCATGACATTATGGATTGCTTGCCCATGTTGGCCAAGATGAGCGACTTGGCGGCCTCAAGTAGAAGCCTCGCGCCATACTTCTCGGCGAATGCATAGTTCAAGACGGCATTTTCCCCAGGAAAGTTTTCTTATCATGACATCCTCGCGTAGATCCTTCAAGTAGATGATCTGGTACTTTTCGGCCAAAACAATGGGCCTCCAAGTCAGGCCATCCAGGGACACCTTCCCAATGTAAAGTTAAGCCACGAAGGCTTTGGGGTAGAAATGGCCACGCCACGGGCTGGTTTGGGCCCGAAATCGCCCTATCAAACCCGAAATCGGCCCGTTGACTGGTTTGGCGGTTTGGAATTGAAACCGGCCTGTGGCCATAAGGGTCCTATTCGGTTCCACATTTTGTGGAACTGGCATAGAACCGGCATAGAACTGGTACCAAACCAGCAGTTTGGAGCCGTTGGAAGCCGACGGCTAACATAAAAAAAAATTTAAAATCGTATGATAAAAAATTTATAAATACTCATTTTATCTTTCATTTTTTCATACAAATTCTCTCAATCCTCTCAAATTCTCTCTAACTCTCAAGTTTCAATTACGTTCTCGGTTCTCTAATTTCTTTTTTATTTATTATCTTCTTTAATAATTTCATATTTCAAATTATTTTTTCATACCTTATATTTTTTGCATTATACCATATATATTTTTTTATATATCTAAAAAAAGGTAAGTGAAAGTAGAGCTAGTGGCAAAGGCAAGAGCACAATGGGAGAATCCAATAATCCTAATCCTCATGATTATACAATTGGGGAGTTGATGCAGATGATGAAATCAATATTTTCCCTAATATAGAGTAAGTCCACGTACAAGAGAGTCTTCATCCTCTTACTAGTGTCGAAGAAATGTCAAAAACAAAGGAGCGGGATGGTGCATTCAACATATGAGAGCATTTCACGAAAGTTGAAAATTTGAAGAAGGTCCAAAAAGATATGAATTAGTTTGTAAATATTGTGATAAAAAATACAAATATACAAGTGGATAAATACATGTAACATTTAATCGGCATCTTAGGTCGAAACATCCAACCGAAGTGGGAATTCGCACCAACCGATGACAAATTTTTGGATACGCAAATCCTAACGCTTTTCATTTATTTCATTTTAATGAGAAAACTTATAAAGAAGAATTAGGTGAAAATTTATCATTTAGTTTTGGTGAAAATTTTGATTTTAAACAATTTATAAAAATGCATGTACTCCACAAGCAAAACGTGTTCCTAAAAATGCACTTAAATGCGAAATTAAAAATCTTTATAAAAAAAAAAAAAAAAGATTTACAATTTTTTTTTTATGAATTTTAATGGACGTGTGTATATAGACAGCGATAATTGGAGTGATTATTGACAAATTAATTCTCATATAGATCCTTCAGTTGTATGACCTTGTACATTTCGGCCAAAACAAAGGGACTCCAAAGTCATGTCATCGTCATCCGGGGACACCTCGAGGCTACGAAGGCTTTGAGGGCCTCGTGCGTTGCGTGCTTTATAGGAATTGTGTCGCTTTGGCTCTCTTCCATTGGAGCCGCCATCATTGCTTTGAAAACCTCAGAGTGGTTAGCTTGGAGTTGAAATCAAAATTCAACAAGACCCCAAGCACAATTGGAGATGATAAGTCTATAAAAATAGATTTATTATACATATTTTAGGCAACAAATAATGGTATATTTGTGAGAAATTATATGGATTTTCTTCTATTTATTCAAATTTTCATTGTTTATGCAGGACAATGAGATATGGAGAAGATAAGGAGCAAATCAAGATGCCACACACAAAATTGTTAGGAGATAGGGTCCAAATCAGAAATTCTGTGATTTTTTTCCTTATTTTATGTGAAAAATTAGGGATTGCCTTGTTTTTAGGGGATCTCTTAAAGGTTATCCTCAGGGATTTGTTTGTTTTTAGGAGTCTTGGATGTTATCATATAAATAGGCTAACATTTAGAGCTTGGAAAATAGCTAAATTTTACTTTCACATCGTTATTTGATTTTTCTTGGAGATTTTCAAGTATTTTGAAGAGAAGACAAAAGTGGTAATAGAATTCTTGTTCTTTGATTCAAGATATTGGGTTTAATTTATATTTTCATTTCTTCCTCTGTTATGTTCTAAATTTATTTCTTTGGAGCTACTATGTAGTCTGACCACGATGATATAAATTTTGAGATGTTTTTGTTTTGCAAGTGATTTCATTCATGTAAGTTATATATTATAGTACTTAATGCTTTTAAGTTACTGGCCACCATTTGAATGATCTGATGTGTATGTTTGAGATTGAGAAATGATAATATGCAATTGCTCCTTATAATATATAGCCATAAATCAAAAGGGATAGAGATATACCATGTTATTTGTGTGGCTTTCGATGATAAGATGATCTAAACGATTCATTGTAAACTAGGAATATTCATAGATTTTAATGAACTTATGTTTATTTAAGTTCACATAATGATATGATGGATTGATAAACTGAGTAGGTTTACTATACCTAGAGATAGGATAGTAAATAAAAGAGGAAATTCCTCTACGACATGTTTGAGTGAGGATCTCAAATTCATATTTAGTGGTTATAGTGAAATCAGATGCTTTTATTTAATTGATTTAATGCATCTAGTTCTAATCTATTTTGATAAATATTTTTAATTTATTCTCAATTCTATTTTGATCTATTAGATAAATTTTAGAATTAGTCCATTTTTAGTATTTAATTGGTTTATTAATCATCAATCTCTGAGGGACGATAACTTTTCTTGTCATTATATTACTTGTTCGACACGTTCTTTGAAATGTTCAATTGCATTGAGAATTTTACTAACGACAAGCTACTACAGTTTAATCTCAAATTCCCAAAGCAAATCAACGAACAGAGGAGACTACTACAGCTTAATCATGTCAAATTCGCAAAGCAAATCAGCTGGAAAAACTCACCAGGATCAGCCTGCGAGTGCGGATTGCGATCCGCGTAGGCGTCAACGGAGCCAACTCCGTTGGAGTCGTCATCTACGGCCACCAACTGCACATCGGCAAACTCGTTTTGGTCCATCAAGATGGTCGACAGAGACGTCTTGGCCTCCAAGGCCTTCATCTTCTTCGCGAGCTCCTCATGGAACGCCTGGCAGTACCAGGGCTGGCCCGTGCCGCTTTGTTTCTGGCAGGGCGCCGGGACCCACTCCACGGCTGAGGGTCCTCCGCCTGCCAAAGCGGACGAGCATTCAACCGCCGCTGCATTTTGAGGCAGAGGCAAGACGGAGAGCGCAGAGACGGAGAGGGAGATCGTGAATTCGAATGGAAAAACCCAAAACCTTTTTTTCAAAACATAATAAAGGAGAGTGCATCGGTACGTTCAAGGTAATTACAATGGTTAGTCAGTGCCATGCCTTGCTTGTGGTTTCCTTTTCTTTTAATCTACGCTTTCGCGGGTGCGGTAGTCATGGGACGCAATGAAACGCCAGCACAAAGAGACCTTACATGCGTCTTCCTTAGTCATTGTGCTAGATACTGGACTTCATTTCACTCCAATCTCTTTCTTTTCATCTGTTTTTGTTTCTTGTTTTTTCCAGCTTTCACCAACATAAAGACATGATGATGGCCGAAAATACTAGAGATCGGAACGACGGAAACCATCAAAGAATCAAGGCCGACTTCGGCTCTCCCGCCTGCCCACCGTGCGCAACGAATCTAGCCAAACTTACAACAAAGGTTCGAAAGACTCCTCTCTTGAGACGATTGTCGACGTTCCTATGGGCTTGCTGTGGTACCACCGTGCATTAAGTCTCTCATAAAATCTCGACGGGAAACAAATAGCACATATGGAATAAGATACGTGCATGCATTGATGCTATTCAAGTGCCTTGGCTTGAATCGACTGTTCGTGTGCTTAAGTATTTGAGCATGTCCTAGTGCTACAGGTCGGCAGTCCTATGAACATGGATCCATTGTCTATCTCGTCCAGACATTGGAGGATTCAGTTAATATTTTCTTGCTTTTGATCAACTACACGTGCCAAAGGAAACTGTAGCACACCGTGATCAGTTAAAATATACAGGAGAGTGAAAATTCTTTGTTATATTGGAAAATGATCGAGCAATGCTACGCGCAGAATTAAATTTAGCAAAAACTCAGTAACTAAAATGATTTGGCTTTCTGACCCGAAAAAAAAAAATGATGTGGCTTCCTATGGGACAAGTTCTTTATGGTACTTATTAAAGAATTTGATCCCAATAAAACATTACAGAAGAGTTCACTAGATTTTCCAACGAGCGCATATCAAATCATTCAGTAAAACAAGTTGTTCGCATTTTTCCCATCCCATGAGCGAGCAAGATCAGATTCTTAGGTTCGATCCAACGATGTTTCATGAAGTGTCTTAGAGAATTGACCAGGCTAGCGATTGAGGAAGGATAGTGTTTCCTCAAGTTAGGGATCGATGTCCCTGCCTAACTATCAATTTGGAAGGGAAATGATGTTTTCAGATTGTGAGAACAACTCGAAGGGTCGACGGAGCCATTTTAGTGTGCAAGTTCGGGCTTAGCCGTAGGGGCATCACACGCGACTTACATATCTTTAATGCGAAAGCTCGGAAGACGGTCAAGGCTCTGACAAGACTGTCAGGCGCGCGGGTTCGGGGAAACAACAGCAGATTCCTCCAACGAATTGTGGCTCACTGGCCATGTAAGAATGTCCTTTCGGATGTAGATACAGCAGTTTCTTGCTTCCCAAAATTATGCCGGAGCAGCTGATAGGGACTGCTATCTCAAAAAGCTTTCAGGAAGTAGAGCCACTCGATAGATAAACCGGAGAAGTTTCCTGTCTCTCCAATCCTTGCCTGTTTGTTGGTCCGAGCTATTTGCAAGATGGGTAACCATGTCCTTTACCTGGGACTCAGATAAGGGATCGTTGCGGTTTGCCAAGAGTGCAAACTCAACGAGATTCACAACTAATGATCAGGGCTCTGTATATCTATAATATGGATGAACTGTGCTCTAAGTCTGCAAACTCAATGAAATTCACCACTGGCAATAAAAAAGATCGAACCTTTACAATTTCTTATTTTCATAACATGCTTGTTTCTACGTAATTATATCAACCTCAAAGGGGTTCAGAAGAAAATGCAGTCCAGTCCCATGAAAAAACTCAAGTTGCCTGCTCTTTCAACACAAAGAAAGAAAAAGACCCCTTTCAATTGTACAGAGCAAAAGTTACAGAACGTATTTGGAGGGTAAATTTTGCCTAAAGATTATTCACAACTAAAACTTTCCCCACCCTCATTTACAGTTTCGAGATCTTCCTGCAGCGTCAAGAAGTTGATACTTCTTCAGCGTTCTTCTGAGCCGTACGAAGCACCAAGTCTTAGCCAGGGTCCTGTACTTCCTCCCGCCGCCGAAGCATCTTCCTATCACTTTTATGTAGGAAGGCCGTTGCTGAACCAAACTCCAGTGTTCGGCCTTGTTTGGGCTGCTTTTTATGTACCCCGTCTTCCAAATTCAAGAGCGCCAGATGAGGGAGAAGTTGATGAACAATCACCTTTAAATGGTGTTTCCCGTGAAGAAAGGCTTTTTATTTTGTTGCGAAAGGAATGAAAAATGACGTTGCTTTGCAAAGATTAATCTATCTTATGCCGGGACTTAATGGCACAAATTTGAAAGTCCAAGAACCGGATTGAAATTGTTGTACACCTTGAGGACGTAAAGTTGAATAGTCAAGCTGTTTCTGCATGCGTACGTGTGAACCCTTAAAAGTTGTATTTTTTTTTTAATGTTAGCTTTGGAGAAAATAAACAATTCCGGGGCACCCAAATCAATGAAAAGGTTTATTTCGCGAAAATTGAATTAACGAAAAATATTTTCACTACCTGCGAAATTATTCAGATAGAGATTATTGTTGTTTAATTGATTAATTATTTCAAGCGAATATTTTTATGAGAATATTTTTAAATTATTCATTTTTTTGTGAGGCAAAAGGTATCTTCGATTTTTTATGTAGTTTGGTTAGATTGAAATTGGGACACGGGGGGGTCACGAGCTTCGTCACATCAAGCTAACGAGTATTATATAGATGGTCGGTTCTTTCTTTTGATTAAGCAATTTTTTATTTATTTAGTGCTTTGAAAACATGAAAGCTACCTAATGCTAAATAATCTGTTGACGTAGACGTCAACAATAATGTGTGTCTTTGTTAAAGATCCCAACTCGCATGTCAAGTTTTTGAGCTCGCGTGGCAATTTCCCGAAAGAAAGGGAAAGAAAGGGAGAGAATTATCTCACAATGTCGGGATAAAAGGAGAAAATAGGAAAGAAAAAAAAACTCCTTCGACCGATTAAAAGATTTATGATTATATACAGATATGCCCTTCAAGTCATGCTATTTGCAAGACTAGGTCCTATAGTACTTAATTGCCCATTTTTTTTTTTTTATCCTGATGCATGAGAACTTGTCTGCAGGCCTTACAAAGTCAATACGGTCGGGTAAGTTTAAAGGTTGAATGATAGGTTTTAGATTTCAAAATTTCAAAACGAAGATATGTGCCCTACCTGGGTACCAAATTCATGGTGAATTTATGATTTGATTAGTATAACAATAATTGACTCTCTTTATTTACTCCGTTATATAATTGATGATTTATTTTTAGACTTAGATGGGATATTTATACACAACATATGTAAGAAGTTATAGGAGTATGCAGAAATGCACTGGAAAAATATGTGTAGATTGAGGTAATTTGATAACTTTTTTTTTAATAGACACTCTGTGTCTATAAAATAGGCTTCATGTACTCTTTTCTAGTACACTTCGCACCGCTACACCTAGTGCTTGTCCAAATAAATTCGCCATCCTTGCGCAGCAGTGTTCACATCTTGCACACAAGTCCCATATGAGGAAGCACTTAATCTAGTCCATTCCACAATAGTCGTGTTTCAACACTAACCGCAACGACTACATTGCCCAGTTGAACCTCTCTCAATGCTAGCCGCTTGATGCTACAACGCTTAATTACTATTTCGCAAGCAATGCTGCTTGCTGTTTCCCCTCAGATTCTCGACTTTTCATCACCAGACTTGCCGTCCTTAGACCAGCTAGGTATGGAAGTTCCGCCAAGAATAGCCATTGGACGCCGCCTAATCCACCATGTATCAGCTACTGGAAAATCTCCAATTGACATCTTACCTTGACTTTGAGGGGATGCTAGCGATATTAAGATAGTTACTTGATTTTGCGTATCTTTTGGATTATGTATATATTTTATTTGATAGTGTATATCATTTATTGATTATATTTGAGGTTATTTTCATCGTGTTACCTTAAATAATCATATAATAAAGAAAGTGTGTACCACTGTTCTTCTCGATCCTCGCCACCACCGAACGGTGGAACGTCGCGTTCCGTCCTCCTTTCGCGGTCCGACTTTGGCGACCCTTTTGGGTCTGCCCTTTTTGGGCCTTGCTTTACGAAAGCTTCCGTAGCTAGGACACGACGCGCACGCTTCCTCTCCCTCGCGATCTCTCTCTCTATCTGTGACGAGTGTGACTTACTCTCTCGTGACTACCAAGCCTGCACATTGAAAGTTTGAAACCTTGTAGATAAGAGAAGAAAGCTCAGACCACCAACCCAACCATGGCCGATTCGAAGGTGGAGACGCTGTCGCGACTCGCTCAATGGAGGATCGATAACTTCGGACCCTCTTCCTACAGAAAGTCCGAACCTTTCAAAATGGGCATCTGGAACTGGTGGGCACTCCATCGATCAAATTCGCCAATTCCTACAACTCTGTTTTTGAGCGACTTGCACTCATTATTCAACAAATTTGGCTCTCTCTGTTTCTGGCAGGCACTTATCGGTGGAGAGGAATCGCCATCTGTACGTGCGCTTGTTCCCTGAGCTATCGAGGATTTCTAAAGAACAACCACCTCTCGCGCGATTTGTTGTGCGCGTCTCGGTTGCTGGTACCGGCCGTAAACTATTCACTTCTCAAGGTAAACTCTTTTCTTCAATCTGATCATTCCATTGTTCTGGGTCTCTGGGGGGCGATTCCTGAATGCTTGATGGTTTACTTTTTTGTTGTTTTCGCTTCCAGCTTCTTTCTGGGTAATGTATTGGGTATCAGATTTCTTGGACCTGTTAATATGTAGTCGATATGGGTGAAGTGAAATCTAGTTAATTAAAAGGGGAGAAGAAAAATTAAAATCTTTTCTTCAATCTGATCTGGGGCGATTCCTGAATGCTTGATGATTGACTTTTTTGTTGTTTTGCTCCAGCTTGTTTCTGGGTAGTGTATCGGTTTTCAAGATTTTGTAGATATCAGTGAAGAGAAATCTGGTTAATCAAAAGGGGAGAAGAAAAAGGGTCGACGTAAAAATGTCTCTTGAAGAAATCAAGTAGCTTTTTTGGGTAATTTCGTTGTTTATGTTTGGTGTGCTTAAGGGCTATCTGTTTTTAGGGGATCGTCGATGTGGAAACTTTTCTGTAACAGCTTCTCATTCCATATTGCAGAGTTGGTTTTTTTTTTTTTTTTTCCTTTTTTTGGCGGGGCTGAAGAAACAGAAAATTCACCCGCAAGTTGAAACAGCCTAATTTACCTCTCTCTGGGCCTTCCAAAGTTGTATAGGATGGCGGAACCTAGAAAGCTCGCTCATAACCTCTGGCCTTTCATAGATTTTCAATTTGGCACTTTGAGTTTGATGTTGCTTGCTGTGCTGGCGACAGTTGAAGCTAATTTGTTAGAGTTTTGTGTCTACATTGAATCGTTTCTAGCTATGTTAGTAAGAAATGGTTGTGCCATCTGCTTTGTTTGATTTCTTTCTTGCTCCTTCTTCCCTGTGATTTGCTTGATTGAGCATGCATTCCTAGGTTTATATAAACTGGAACCAGTGTTCCTGGGCAATGAAAAGGCTACTCTGACATGCGATATTTCCCAAGCACAATAGGAAGGAATAATTGGATGATCTCAATAGTGAAGCTCCATTCGGATGACATAGATAGGATGAAATGGACTGTTCTTTGCTCTTTTATAGTGATTTTTTATCGTGATCCAATTGGGGCAATGTCATATACTCAACTGTTGCAGAAATGATACTAAAGTTACATGAAAAAGTCTTTGTTGGTAGTGGTAACAGGCACCTGATCTCAATCTCAATATACTGCCTAGTGTAGATGCTATTTCTATGAGAACAATCTAATAATATTTTGGTACAGCTATATCTTTATTCTAATTGTCTTGCCTATTAAATTTCGTCTGCAGTATATGACAGATTACTTCGGACATGTGATGACTTTGGTTTGGTCTGTTGATTGTGCCTTTCATGGACGTTTCACTATCGATGTCGAGTTTCTGGATCTGAAGATCTGCTCATTGAATGTGAGATTTTATCAATAATCACTTCAACCTTGTAGCATGTTGGGTTTGCATGGCTTTAGAAGAATATTTGAACTATGCCAAAAGCATAACAAATTTGCTGTTGGTTCATTTGCAGATGGCTGCAAGTTTGGTTCATTACCTCTTCTTCCATATAATTAATTATATCATTCGAGTACCTATAAAAGAATTATATCATTTAGTAGATCTATATATGAAGCAAAAGAATATCTTGAAATATCATTTGCAGATAGCTTAACTTTGTTGGCATCCTGATGTTGCTCGTTTGCCAATTGACCATCAGGGAGGGGAGCCCACTCCTGTATGGCTCGGAGACGGAAGTGGGTCAGTGCAATCTGTGGCAACTCAAAGGACTCTCCATTGCCTCTCACGAATGCTTGAAGAAGCCATCCACTCGGACATCACCATCAATACATCTGACGGCTCTTTGAGGGCCCACAAGGCCATCTTATCCACAAGCTCTCCGGTTTTCCAAAGCATGTTCCATCACAACCTAAAGGAGAAAGAGTCCTCCACGATCTTCATTGAAGACATGTCCCTCGAGTCCTGCACCGCCCTTTTGAGTTACTTGTATGGATGCATAAAGCAAGAGGATTTCTGGAAGCATCGACTCGCGCTTCTTGGGGCAGCCAATAAATATGGGATTGCCGCTCTGAAAGACGCGTGTGAGGACAGCCTCTTGGAAGACATTAGTTCAAGCAACGTCCTCGAGAGGCTCCAAGAGGCTTGGCTGTATCAGCTGGACAAGCTTAAGAAGGGGTGCTTGATGTTCCTGTTCGAGTTTGGGAAGGTATATGATGTTAGAGAGGAGATGAATAACTTTTTCAGGCAGGCGGATCGGGAATTGATGTTGGAGATGTTTCAGGAGGTGCTTACTGCATGGAACCCCCATGAGGGTATTGAATACTGGTACTACATTCTTGCCCTAGAAATTGTATATGCTAGTGAGGATCAAAGTTATGGTATCGCAGGTATCTGAGCTGCCTAGGGGTTGATCCGAAATGGTACATGTTTTACAGTGCTTATTATGGTAGGCATAATCTCAGTTATCAACTGAGAAATCTTGAAGATGTAACGCAGTTGGATATATATGTGCAGTTCAGTAGTACGGTTCTGATCTTTCATCACTTTGATTCCTTCCCACGGAAGGTATCACGTTTGAGGACTTGTGTGCTAGAAAAATGGTGCACTGGGCAATTACTGAAGTCTTAATGTAGATGAATTTCTTGGATGTTGCAGGTCACAAGCAAAAAGAGTCTATGTCTGAACTGAAAAACAACTACCGAACCTGAGATATTGCAGGATCTGTTGGCGGGACTGAATTGTCCTGGCCATTAGTTGTTATTAGTGGCAATATGATCCAGTCGATATGACCGAACATGTCAGATCGGAATATCCAAAGTTTGACGGCCACGGCCTCCGACAACACGGCAGGAGGGTGAAAGATGGAGACGAGCAGTTCAAACTTGCTGTTTCGAGTGGAGATCGTGAGAAAAAGAGGAGGGGAAACAAGGAATGGAAAATCACATCTCATCAATTAAACTACAAATGCCAAATCTGGTTATGCTAATTGACTTCAAAGATAGAGATGCAGGCATTTGGTGGATCGGGCCGTATTAGAGAAGCAAAGACCTAATTTTCTAAAATAATGTAAACTTTAGGGAGGGTCGTGCTGAATATCTATGTAGCACAGATATCGACACGCGACACGACACAACACGGCAACACGACATTTTTCAAAAATAGAAAATTCCGACACGTCGAGGACACGTTGTATTAAATATTTTTTAAATATAAAAAATAATAAACGAAGCCAAAACATATGTCATATACATTAATTCGAACCGAAGAGGCCAAGTTTCTATTTATGTCAAGTTTGATAAACTCAGGAGTTTTTTTTTTTTGGTCAAAAAAGTCATTTCATTCGTATTATAAAGTCAAAAAGAATATCACATGTGCTTCTGAGCATAACAAATTTCAAAGGCCTTGAGGTGGGTCAAAAACCTAGTCAGGTAGGAGAGTATTATGAAATTGCGCTTTAACAATCCAATCTGCAATCTTGTTTTAGGTCCATGCACAATGGGTTAACCATAGCTTTTCACTTTTGAAAATAGGTCTGAACACTCCTTAATCAACGTTTGTACTTCCCATGAGACTATATTTATGCCTTGGAGCATTTTTGACCAAATAGATACTGTCTCACTCTAAATCTATCTCTTCAACTACTCTGTCTGCAAACCCATGTGAGTTCAAGCACTTCAAAGCATCCAACAGAGCTAGGGTTTCGACATGAAGGGGAAATTAGACATTCACAGATTTTGCTGCTCCTTCAACCAACAGCCTAAAGGAGTTTTTGCATACCCATGCCACCGCACCATCAACTTCTCCCTCCATGAACGCTCTATCGATATTAATTTTCAGAGCTCCTGAGCGCAATGAAAACCAAGAAATCTATAAGATCTCCTTATTTTCCTTTTTTCTATGGATTTCTAACTCTGTCTAATGAATTTCTCCTTCATTGCACTCGCTTCCATGACCACTTCAAAATTGGTAAGGTTCCAAAGTTTTTCTTTTTTTTTTAATGGTCATGTCCGACATGCTGGACAGGCGTGTTGCCCGTGGTGTCTCACGCGTTGATCATGTCGAAATCTCGACACCAGTCAAGTGTCGGATGTGTGTCCCCCGTGTGTTGGACGAGTGTCGGTGTCCGACGCGTGCCGATACCGATACGCACGCCTAAGAGAGGTGTCGGTGCTGCATAGCTGAATATAATCTGGCACCGTTGGCATCCGGGTCGGGTGGGGGTCGGTTGACGATATGGTTTTATACCAAATACGCGCAGCCACTGCCAGAGCAGGGGCCACGTATTGCATCGCGGGAGGCTGAAGCGAGCTTAGATCGACATCTCCATCCAACGATGGCGATGACGAGTCAATGATGATGGCGACGTTCGACGTCAATCCCGGACAACCTCTTTAGAATTCGACCCCCTCCCTCCGCTCGCTCGCGTGGAAAGAAAGCATTAAAGAATGGCGAGGGCGAGCCACAATGAGAGCGAGAACAGAGCGGGGACTTTCTTCCTCGCGACGCTGCTTCTGTGGCTGGTTTCGGTTCTGTTCGAGATAGCCTTCAACAAGAGGAGAGAGCTGCTCTTCATCCTCGCGGGATGTTGCTTCTACCAGACCTCGAATTGGGTCGTCCGGTCTTGCGTCTCTCGCGACCCTCTGTTCGTCAACACCTGCGTCTCTCTCCTCCACTCCACCGTCACCTCTTCGTCAGGTTCTCTCCTTTGCTTTGTCCCTCTGTTTCTGATGTCATGGGTCGAAACTGGGTTTGGTTGTTTCATCTGATTGGGTGGTTCACTAACAAGCAGGTGCCGGCGATTTCATGCTAATACTAGCGATAATGATAACGCTCTGCCCCTCTCTCTCTCTCTCTCTCTCTCTCTCTCTCCCCGTGTGTGTTCTGTGGGATTATTGTACGACAAACATCAGAACCTGAATGATAGCATGTCCAAGTTCGCTTCTGTTGATCGCCATCTTACTAGAAATTCTACACTGCAATCTCCAGTACCCGAGTTTTCTTGGCATGCTTTATTCGCGAACTCATGAGTCATCAGACTTAGGCAGCTGCATAAGTTTGGAAACAAATCTGTCAGATTGGCCGCGGAATGTGTGCCTCTAAATCCTTCGTTTTAGCTGTTTTACCCTATTGGAATGACATCTATAAGAAGCCACTTAGCAGTATTTTTGTTTGCACTTTGTTGTTCTTTCTTTCCTAGTGCGGTGGAAACTAAAAGACAAAGTTCTTCTCTGGCATTTTGAGCGCCTCCTCGTCACTGAACTGTCAGGAGTAGATCAGTGGAAAATTACTTATTTCCGAATAAGTTGATGCAATCTCCTCTAAATTAGGCTTTCAATTGTCTTGAAGTTGTGCAAGTCTTTGGAAGCGGTTGTACCTGTATTTGTTTTCTTGGACAGTCCACCCTCCACGGAAGAGCAGAAGACATTTGAGGAAGTGCCTCTTAGACATCCAGGACTTGAGGGAGGGAGGGCAGAGAGAGAGAGAGAGAGAGAGAGAGAGAGAGAGCACCATTAAAGAGCATCCTTTTGAGCAAGGATGCTCCAAGTTGAAATGAATTGAAGTGTCCATGTTCTTTTGGCTCCATTGCTCAAAATTCATTGAAACTGCTCGCTTTCTTATTGACCTTTATATGTTTTGCATGCTTGACATGCTTTATAGTGTTGGATGCATCCACTGTATTGATTTGTAGGTTTTAATCATATATCGATTAGACCATAACAGACATCTGTTTTCCCATGCAGTGGTCTTCATTTTACTAAATTTGTGGTTAAAAGAGGGTTATAAGGACGCCTTTGAGCATTCACAGTTGGTTGGGGCTGCCTGGCCTTGGGCATACAAGGCATTGTGCTTCTCCTGTGGTTATTTTGCGTATGATCAATGGATATGCTACAGTACCGACTGTATAGTGGTCGGATACCTTCCATCCTAGTGCATCATTTGATACTCCTCATATGCTTTACCCTCGCTTTATATCGAAATGTGACCATCAACTATCTTATCCTGACCCTCATTTGCGAGGTATGGTATGCTTTCTTTGTCAAATTTAGATGTACTTAAGACATTCTCTGCCTTGTATGTGAGCATTTTTTTTTTTTTTTTTGGTTGATTCAGATCAGAATGGGCATGAGGTAGAAAGAACTAGGTGAGATTTGTGGGATACGCCTTGTGAATAAACACAAGAATGTCTGGTTAGCTGTTTACAATGCGTGTGCATGCAAACAAATCGCTAATGGTCCATGTGATGTTCTTTTTTTCATGATATACTGCATCCTGCCTGAAATCCAATACTTGTGCATCTCTCATACTATGATATATATTTTTATTTTCCAAGCATTCAACCTTTGCCTTAATGATGCAATGTTACCTTACTGGTGGGTAAACTAGCTGAAACCAAAGGAAAGAATCGCTGAACTTTGAGAGCAGCGGAGTCAAATGAATCCAAGAATTCTGTGAACGCAATTTTCAACCAGCATATGTATGTGGTGCATCATGACGCACATGTGAAAATTTGAGTTCTTTCGCTTCTGTGTGATTCATCTTTTGTGGAATAGACACTGCTGATACTTTCTTTTGTTTCTTAATTGCTGTAGCTCTCTTTCTGGTTAGCTTGTATTAATTCCTTTGCAAGCTCTGTTTTAACTTTACACCCATGTGTAATTCCCTCTCAAAGTTTCTTCTTTTAAAGGCCCGGTGAGTTTTTTTTTTTTTTTTTTGGTCAGACCCCCTATAAAATATTCAATCACCACAATAGTCTGCTGTTAGGTAGCGAGTCTCAACTATGGAGCAAAGAACTTTTTGGCATTCAAGTAGAGTTTAAATTATCATGTTCTAAATGGGGTTTGCTAGAACTTGGTGAGAACTGCCAAATCAAAAACCTCAGGCATGCTGAGTTTCTTTCGTTTATATTGCTAAACGTGGTAGTTCTCCCCTTATGGCACAGATACATTCCATATTTCTACACACGAGGAAAGTACGGAGAATGGCTGGTATTCGCGAGCCAAGAGTGTGGTTGTGAAGATTGAGTGGGTTCTGAACTGGGTCTCCTTCTTTGTTGCGAGGATAGCAGCTCATGTTTTCATAACAGCAAAGCTCATAATAGATGCTTCCAAATTCGAGAAGGGCATCGAGTTTGCCACTTGCCTTGTTTGGGATGGCGGGAATGAACTTTCTCAACATTGGTCTTGGAATCGATCTCTTCGGTGCTTTCAAGAGAGAGATCTGGACATCGCAGAGTAACCGTCGCCATGATGAATGCCATTGCCAAGCCCAAGAGAAGACATTTGTTTTTGCGTACGCCCCTTGCCATTTTGGGATGGCCAGAATGAGCTTGCTCAGTGTTGGTCTGGGCATCGATTTCTTCAGTGCTTTCAAGAGAGCTGTGGACTTCGAAAAGTGACCGTGTTCATGAATGAATCGCCTTTGCCAAGCCCGAGAGTTGATAAATTTGTTCCATCTTGTAAAATCTGATTCTTTCATTGTCTTGTGTGTTGAAATCGACGCAGTTTTGAAAAAGTGTCATTAACATTGTAAAATTTTTGAGATGATACTTTTTCTTACAGCGCATTTGGATAAGTAACCTGTAGCCTGATTTGTTCCTATAACCATTTAGTTTAAAATCCGTTCACTTGGTAGTCGATGTTATTTCGGATCAAACACCAAAAGGGCCTTTTTGACATCATAACGACGAAAAGTATCGATGGCTGTCTAATTCTGATATATACGACTGAGTCACCAATGAGATACAATCGCCCGTCAGAGTGGGGTGTAGGCTAACATGAAAATTTGGCCAACAAAAGTAGCAAACAACCGCGCTAAAACAGATGACTCCTTTTCACATCTACAATTCATGTTGTAAATACCCTTCATGTATTACTGAAACAATGAAGGATCCAAAACTTGTAACTGCTGCCATGGAACTATCGTTTGGATGCTTTTTACCTTCCCTCCCTCTTCCTAGATTTCCAGCTGATTCCATTTTTTGTTCGGGAGAAGAATTTGGCAAATCCATTTCGATTCTTCTCTGAGCTAACTTGAGCCGATGGCACAGCAGATGAAACTGATGATGATGAGATGCTGGCGACTTTACAGTATCACTTGGATTCAATGAAGGACATGGACTGTCACCTAGCATTTTGAGAGAACTTGCTCTCGTTTAGTTGAAAAAGTTCTGTTTGAATGCAGCTTCCACATCTCTCCATTGGCTCTAGGAACAATAGATCCTCCTGCTGTCAATTCTGGTATGTTGGTTGTATCAATAAGGAAGTCTTCGAGTGTTGCCAGAGATTCCAACTGCTTTCTGAGAGACACTATTGTCTTCTGGCACTCCGCAAGTCTTCCGGCGGCCACATCTAAATCCTCCTAAAAATGACACACATCCACCATAAAAATGCTAGTGTCAATATTTAGTTTGACATGCCCTGTACATTTTCAGTAGACTGATTAACAGAGTCCAATGTCATGATCAATACAGGGTAATTATCCTTCCCGGACAATCAGTGTGTATTAAAATTGAGATAAGTACACTAACAAAAAAAAGAGAGAACATGGAACCCGACTTGCCTTTTTTTTTTTTTTTTTTCATTTTTTAAAGCACCAGTTTGGGTGGCTAAAACCCCTCAGAACTTGACAGCATCTGATGAAAAGATAAAGGAGGGCACTTACAATAACTGATGAAAAGATGAAGGAAACCCACCTTCTTTATCTTTGATTGGCCGTTCAAGCTTGTGATCCCCTGGGAATCAAGCTCCTCTTTCTTTCTTTCCACTCTTCCTCCAATTCTCCAGACTTGATCATAAAGTTCGTCGGACAATGCTCTCACCTTCTTCACCTCTTCCTCCAACGCACTAACCTTAGTGTCCTTCACCCGAGCTTCTATTTCCAGTTTCCTGAGTAGAGACTCTATGGCTTGCTTCTCCTCATTGGCCATTTTTAGTTCCTTTTGTAGCTCCTCTATCTTTGCCAGAGCCTCTCTCAGTTTTAGCTCAATGCCTCGCGAGAGTCACCACTTGCAGTTAGAGCCAACTGCAGCTCAGCTTTCTCCTTTTCCAGCTGCTCTTTCTTCGCTTGTATTCGATCGTACAACTAATCGCTGCATCAAGTTCTGTTTCTCAGCTGAACCTCTGATGCGTTAATATAGATTTGGCTCTCAGGCAAGAGCCATCTGAAGTTCAGCTTTCTCTTTTTCAAGCTGCTCGTTGTTTGCTTCCAATTCGATCGTACGATTAAATTGCTGCATCAAGTTCTCCCTTCAGCTGAATCTCAGATGCATTTACAGAGATCTGTCTCTCAGCTAGAGCAATCTGGAGTTCAGCTTTCTCCTTATCCACTGCTCTTTCTTTGCTTCCAATTCGATCATACTGCTAGTAATCACATCAAGTTCTGCTCTGAGCTGAAGCTCTGATGCATTAATAGAGATTTGGCTCTCAGCTAGAGCCATGTGGAGTTCAACTTTTGTCCTTTTCCAGCTTCTCTAGTTTTCTTTTCCAGTTCTGCTGCATGGTTGAGAGCAAGTTGAGCTCCTCTCTTAGAGAGCTTCTAGCATCAACGCTCTCCTTTGGAACTGCTTCTGAACCTTCTCTGCCAAACTCAGTAAAGCAGCAAGCCGTTCCATCTCAAGAAATCATCCCATAAGGTCTATCTCAACAGATGTTCTGTCAACACCTTTTTCGCTTTTGAACAGATTGAGTTCAAAAATTCGGCCGATGCCCTGTGTCAGAGCGTCCTAATTCACTTTTTTCAGTCTCCACATTACTCATCTCCACGATATTAAGCCGATCACCACTGTCTGATTGACTATCTGTCAAGATTCAACATAAATTGATGAAGCAGTGGCAGATTATTATCAGCAGACGCAAGGGTGACTTAGTAGCCATAATTCTTAGCTTCCGCACTCAGCCTCAAGTTTGGCAACTCTCTTTATGCTCTCAAGATGTTTCTTGCTTGCTGCTTCAGCTGCCTGGGTGCTCAAGTCCCTCTCGATCGTCTAATCTCTAACTCTTCATTTTGTTGTTGGAGCTCGAGCCTCAGAGAAGAATTCTCTTGGTCCATAACTCGGAGCTTTGGTTAAGATAAGGATCAGCATCTGCGGGAGGTTGATTTTCCAAGGCATCCACTTTTTTTGGACCTCGCGGATTTGATTTTCGAGTTCCGTTTTGGTCAGACTCATTCCTTTCTAGCCTTGACTACTGCTTCATGAATCTTATGCTCCTGCTCCTCTCTACCTTGTCTCAGCTGCCTAACACATTCCTTTAAGGCCCCATCAAGGTGACTCACCCTATCCTCCAATGATGCGCTTCTGCTGTATTGCAACCTCTAGTCTTTCCTTAAAGAATCGCCACTTCATTTTCAGCCTTCTCCCAGCCTGTAATTATTTAACTGTTATTGCATGTGTATCATGGAAAGCATAACTTACAATTACCAATCAGATGGAAAAATTCACAAAGCCCAAATACATGGAAAATGTTAAATAATGTAGATGATTGCAGGAAAAACTGTAGCAAGCACATATTAGTACCTGCAACAGCTTCTTCTGCTACTTTAGCATGTTGCTTACCAAATCCTCCTTGTCACTTACATTCACCAGTGCAGCTGACAGTTTCTCTGCCAACCCCTCACGACTTCATTGACATCATTTTCAGCCATTCCAGCTCTAGAAGTTACTTCAGGGAATGACTGCCTGACTAGAGATGCCTTCGATTCTTCCCTGCTTTGAAGATTCCAAGCAACTGCATTAATTTTTTTGGATGGAAGTTTCACAGAGACAGCACTTGCATCTGTAAGAAAATAAGTAGTTTCAAGCTAAGTGCACAGCGCGATCAATCATATAGAAACTGCAGTCTTGTCCAATCTTTGTATACCCAAGAGAGAATCAGTCATACCCCCGTTAACACCGTCTCAAAAGACACACTAATGGATCTAAACCTCCAATTTACTTTAATCCCAGGTCAATCAATAAGCCCAGATCATTCTCATATTTTATTCATGAAAGCAGATTAGTCTCCCAGAGATTGGATCTACTGTCCCCTCGGCAACATTGTGAGCTGCATGATGGGAGAGGAGATCATCCACATGCACTCCAAGGGGCAATATCCCAATCTTCTCCTAGGTACTAGTTGATATGGAATCTGAAACGTCATTCCAATATCGTACAGCATAATCATATACTTAGGAAAATCACATGTGATCAAATACTTTAGATTTCACACTACAGCAGTTTTGGGCTATGATTGACAGATTTATGGAAAGCTATTTATAAATAGCCATACAGCACAAATACATATATATTTGACACAAATGAACCCAACAGCTAGATTGTTTTCCACCTCCAGCTAAAGCGCCAGAAGTATTCACAGGGAAAGCAGATAACCTATCAGGAAGATGCCATCTCAACTGACAAAGCACATCCAGTATCGAGAGCACATTCTTTATTGTAAAATGAAGGTTATGATATAGCAGGGCAAAGCTCTTGTCATCTACATATCGCAACAGTCACTCAATTATACCAGAAGTATTAAGATTTGCAGCTGACCAAACAATCGTGTGCATGTCTAGAATCCAGATATCTACTATTAACATTACATCAGAAGAAAATTTGTTGAAAATTTTGTGATAAGGAAAAGAAAGAATTGCAACTATGTCCAATCTGTGGAAGTAGAACTTGGCATAGAGTAATTCCATATGAAGACTGGAAAGACATAATACCGTTATCTTAAGAACTCCAATGACCTCAACATTTTATGACAAGCTAATTAAGAAATACGAAAGATAGGAAGAGCTAGCAACATCTACAAAACAATATCGAGATGAAAAATGTGCAGAAGATGGAAGCAATAACAACCTGACCATCAGAGTCTTTCTCAGAAGGGGAAGAAATTGATTCTGAGCTCTCGCTATCACCGGGGCTTTTATCAGAGGATTTCCTCTTCACAGCCATTTGTGCTTTTCCATTATGCCCACCTCAGTCAAGTAATGTCACAGGCAGGTCAAATCTGCATCAAATTGCAATTTTACAACATCCATTGTGGAAGCTAAAATCTTTCCAGTATAAGCACAAATGGACATCCTTTTCAGCAAGCCCACAAGCCGTCACTTTCTCACCTAAGCTCAAATTCACAGGCATAAAGATTCCCCGTAATTTAAAAAAGACTGGTTATATTGAAAGACTATTCACATAACAAAGTCCAATGCAAGATAATATCTAGCTTCAGTTATAATAGCCCATAAAGAAAAGAATTTAATTGGCAAGCCACTGAGGGAGTGCTGTTTGCTAAAAGTATTAGGCCACCCAATTGCTAGCTCCAGCGCCAGGAAGAAAAACAAAAGACGAATTGAGCAGAATCAAAGATGGGCACCATTCAACTGATGGAGAAACCATTTTTAAAAACCCTTTTGCATGAATAAATAGATCCCAGAGGTCTGCACAGGAACAAGAGAACGAGAAGTGCAAAACCCTAAACGCAGAATCCAAACACTCTCCGACTTCAATGGCCAGTGAGGCATCAACCCTTGAAAGCTCTCCTCTAACTCCCAGAAACCAAAGGCACATCTAGGAAATGAATACTACTGCACCACATTAAAAAGGAAAAAAAAAACAGTTGGAAGAATGCAGAAGCACAAGCAAGTACCTTTGACGGGAATCAACAACGACCCAGAGATCAGTTGGGCGGTAAATTAATTAATCAGATAAAGAAACCCCGAAAACGATGGTGCTGCTCAGACGCGAGTTTCAAAGAATGCAGAGACCCAAATAAAATAAGAACTCTGCAAGGACCCCTTTAGAATGTCAGTTGACTCATTTACAGATGGATTTCTGTGGACGAAAAACTAACAAAAAGCAGCAGAGAGCACCATTTCTTGTTTCTCAAAAATGTGGAAATCAAGAGAAGACCATGTGATGGGGGAGGGCACCAGAGCGAGTGACACCCAGAGGATGAATGAACAAACAAAGAAGGAAAATACTTTTTCAGCTTTTGGGTGCTTGCTTTTTGCATTCAAACAAAATAATTCATTTCTCTTTTTATATATTATCGGTTTGAATCTATTGGAGCTGCCCTCTAATTCCCGCCCGTGGATCAGAACTTAGCCAACAGGAGTAATGGAGAGGGTCATAATCACTGATTTTAAGCTGATTCATTAATTGGTAGGTGTTCTCTGTTATTGACCTTGGGTGGTTTTTGCAGCTTTTGTCTTATTGTACCGTCTCTGTTCTGGTTTGTATAGAGTGGAAGGCAAAAGGACTAAAAAAAGAGACGGGCCTACAAAGAAGAAGAAGAAGCGTTGCATAGTGGAGAGGAATCTGCTCACGGTAGACGCGCTACCGGCGTACGTTGGAGTCCGCAACCTATTTCTTACTTCTGGAGATGTGCGAGGAGCGTTTTCGATCTGTCATCAAACGGTGCTCGATCCGCGAATCTGCACGGCAGTGTTGTATCCCGCACGATACTCTCTAAAGTGTCTTTTACTTATTTCAACCGTCGATGCTGTCTCTCGTTCTTGCACATCGACGGTTGAGGATTTGTCACGGACAATACCGGGAGCACCATGCAGAATAGAGAAATTTGCCCCCATAATTGCTTTTTTTAATTATTGTTATTAATCTTTCTACAACGAATGGTAGGATTGGTAAGGCAAATGTAGCTACCGCTCCAGATATTATCATAAGAATCTCACACTCGTTACGGGAAAAATCATTTGAGCTATAAGTATACAGACCATCCACAAATTGTATCAGCCTATCGTTGTATTCTCAAGGATGCGCCAAAAGCCGAGACAGCCTCTTCACTTGCGATTTCCATGGAAATGATTCGATCTTGTTGCAAAAGCTTCCTAATGATGTCCTTCTCACCTTCCCAAATGATTGTTTGACACTAGATTACATCGGGCGCTTTTAGCGATCCACAAATTTCGCAGCACATGGATGGGCCAACCAATATCACAAGGGTCGAAAGGAAGTTAGGGAGAGTCCAACCAAGGGCATGTAGTTATAAAGCCCAACCCAACCTTGTCAGGAACAGAGTCCCACAAGTCGGGTTGGGCAACGAGTTGAGTTTTGCAGGCATATAATTCTTTACCTATATTTTGACCAATATAACCTGCATCATTAGATATCATTTAAAATGGACGGATGGTGATAATTGAAACCTTTTAACTTTGTCCAACTTGTCAAATCAAACGATCAAATCTCAACGCACCACAATAATTATTCACAACTGCTCGATCTCAAATGCATCAATACATTCATGATTTTACCAATTTGAAAAGAATTCAATTGAGGAGCTTTCCGACGCGTCAAGAATTAGGTCTGTCCGAGTTTAGAATGAAGGGCTACCCACGAGCCAAAAGCTTTGATCAAACTCCTTGATTGAAGACCACAGAAAGACAAAGCAAGATGAGACAAATAAAGGGTTTGGTTTCAGGACAGACTTTGTAACTCAACCAAACTCCGAAAAAGAGTAAGAAACTCGAAGCCAACCAAGGACAAGTCGGTCATATCAAATACTTACTCCCTAGACTTCATTTGAGTTTCCTTAGAACCACTTCCGAACGCCGAAGTCGTCAAACAACCACTTAGGCCCCTCATTTGACATCCCAACCTCATTTTTGTGAGGCGAGCGAATAACTAGACATCTCAAAATTTTCCGCGGCCATGAGAATCATGTGAATCCCATACGGAACGAGGGAGAGATACACGTTGCATGGGGAAAATTGTCAAAAAAGTCCTAAACCTATGCACTTTTGCCGATTAGTCCTAAACCGTCAATTTTGCCGATTCAGTCCTAAACCTTTCATATTTGGCCAATTCAGTCCTAAACCTTCGATTTGCAATTCAGTCCTAAAACCTTTTCATATTTGCCGATTTAGTCCTAAACCTTTCGATTTTGACGATGCCTAAATCTTTCATATTTTTCGATTCAGTCCTAACTTTTTATTTTTTAAAAAAATTTGGAATAAATCCGCAATTAAAAAAATTATAAGAAAAATTATAAAAATATATAAAAAAATCAAAAAATTCACAAAATATTTAAAAATTAAAAAAATTTAAAAAAAAAATAAAAAAAATTTTAAAAAAAAATTAAAAAAATTTAAAAAATTACAAAACTTTAAAAAATTTTAAAAACAATTTAAAAAATTTAAAAAAATTTAAAAAATTTAAAAACTTCCACC